>JBBPCY010000136.1:10521136-10538415 GCA_037974405.1 Brachyalestes nurse
TTCTTTTTTTTTTCTCTTCTTTTTTTTTTTTTAAGTGATATAGTTGATTAATTGGAAAAAAAAAAAATTAATTAAAAAAAAAATTGGCTGTGAATGATGATAGCACATACACATACACACTGTTATGTGTTATCTGTGTTACTGACAGGCCGGGGAAAAAAAAAAAGCAAGCTACCAAAAGCAACATTTGCAACTTTTGATATTTACTAGCTACAGCTATCTGCAAAAGATATGGTATGAAGAAATCTATCCATCAATCCATTATCTGAGCCGCTTATCCTAACCAGGGTTGTGGAGGGTGCTGGATAAATTGATAAATAAATAAATACTGAAGCAAGTGCTCAAAGTGTTGATGATGAAGTGATGATGAAATATGGAATTGCAGTTCAGACATTTATTGCAGAATCAACAAGGCTCTGAAGAACAGATTAGGATACTGTGGAGTAACACACATATCTGTGGACTTCATGATGTCTCCATGAAGAGATCAAGAGATTTATTCCCCCTTGCGATTTTTATCAGGGTGTAGGGCGTTCACGTCGTGTGACTTGGGCCTCTAAGCCTGTGAATCCTTAGCAGGACAGCCAGCGCCAAGGACACCTCGACCTCCTCAAACCAGCATTAAGACAAATGAAACACTGCTGATCCAGTTTTGCGCACTCGTAAGACACCACACTGTTATAATCCGTTTTGAGACAAGCAGGGACGGACATCCACGGGGGAGGATCTGTCCCATGGGCTGCTGCTATCTGGGTCCCAACGCGCCCTGATCCACGACCATGAAACTCACTCAAGCACATCTGACTTAAATGGGACGGCGGCACGAAACTCAGCTCTTCCGAACAGCTTTGCCAGGGTTAGACAGCCAGGATTCAATCACAGCCATGTTATTGGAACAGTTTCAAGAAAAAGAAAAAGCAAAGGCCTTGGTTTGGAGAAAAAAAACACGCACACACTTGAGGAGTTACGTTTTCCTCCATTTATGAGCTTTCTGAATGTCTTTTCTACTGCCGTTTTTCTGAAACGGGCGACGGGAGGCAAAACTCATATGAGCACTAAAATAAGATCCATTGCAAAACAAATGCCAACGACAGGGCCAAAATAGATTCTGACAAGTGCATTAGCATAAAAAGGGACGGTGCAACGTGACATGGTAAATGAATCAGAGTGGAAACACAAGCAGCCTTCCGCTTGCTCTTATTCTGGGAAGTGGAGATACATCATGCAGTGCTCTGATCCAAGCATGTTCAGGCTTGGATTGAATTTTGGTAAGAAACAGACAGAAACACAGAGAGGGAAAAAGAGAGAGACAGAGACAGAGAGAGATAGAGAGAGACAGAGAGAGAGAGAGAGAGAGAGAGAGAGGGGGAAAAGGAAAGTAAAAGAGAATCAGTTGATGAAAGAGTGTGAGCTGGTGTGTGTGTGAGCGAGTAAGAGAGAGGGAGACAGTGAAAGACAGAACTAAAGAAAGCAAGAAAGAAAGAAAGAAAGAAAAGAGCAAAGAAAAAAGAGCAAGAGAGTCAGTAGGAGAAGGTGAAGAAAAGAGAAAGAAGTAGGTACACAGAAGAAAGGAGAGGAAGAATGAGTATTAGAGAGAAAGAAAAGGTGTGGGAAACAGAGAAAGAGCGAGATAGTGAGAGAGAGATGGAGTGGGAGTGAGAAGAGAGAGAAGGTGAGAATGAGAGAGTGAAAACAGAGAGAAAAGGGAAATAGGTATCGTCTTTCCAAAAGGTCAGGCGCTCTCTCCTCCCTCCTCACCCAAATGTGCTGGCCTTTTCAAACCGTAGCCAGACCCAGCTGAAGTCTGCAGACAGCCAGCCAGCAGCACACAGCCAAGGCAAAAGCACGGAGGTCAAGAGAGGAGACTCCAGAAGTGTGGCTGGAAAATATCAACTTCCGATGAGTGGCCAATGAGACTGCAGGCCATAAGCCGGGCATGTGTCTCAATACAAACAAGCTGCTGGAGCAAAGAGACCATGGCGGACACCACTCACAAGTGTATACGTGTGGAGCTGGATCTAAAGGCCTGACAGACTTCCTGAAGAATTGTTTAAAAGAGCTCAGGAGAAATTACAGAGAATCTAACAAAGATGTAACACTTTATCAAGTCCTACAGGAAAGAAACCTCAACATTAGACCTTAATATCTCTGTAATTTCTCCAAGACAGCAAGATCAGATGAAATGAGCAAAAGACCTTACTAATGTCACGTCTCTCTTTGGTTTTAGTAAAGATCTCAGTAAAGTTATATTGTCTATCTGCCTGTAGTTTAACAAGCTACCTAGCTAGGCAGCTCTGATTTCTGTGATGCTCTTGGTAATGTCTGTGCTAGAAAATGTCACAGTTGTTCGGACAGTGTCTTCCCACCGTTGACTCCCTCATCGGTGCACAGTGTTGAGAAATGGCACTAAACCCAGAATCCTGAAGGAGAGCACAGAAGAGGATGGTGTGACAAAAGGTCACTGATCGTGCTCTTTAGCATTTCAGAATAAGTCCATATTAACTAGCGAATCCTATGCACTGCAGAAATGGAAGCTGAACACGCTGACAGAACAGCATGTTGACTCAAACACCTCTAAATGCTACGTACTGCTGACTCTGTGCATTCTCCACATTTTCACTCCTCTCCACAGCTAGCTGCCAGCCATAATGGCTAGTCGCTAGTTGCTTTTTTTGGGCTCTCTATTCGTCTCACCTCTGAAATCAATTCAGTAGGGAGGATTTCCCCTCATTACTCCCTCGAGCAGTGGGAGCATGGCCCCCTATTCCACCGACCTGACCACAGCGGAACCAAGGGGCTTAGCAGGGATGGAGCCAGACCGTGTGATCATTGTGTGTGTGTGTGTGTGTGTGTGTGTGTGTGTGTGTATGTGTGTTAGGGGAAGGGAGACATGATAAGAAAGTAGAGAAATAGAAATGATTGCAGGTACAGAGCAGAGATGCACAGCACAACACAGTCAGAGCAATCTTGTGAGAAGTACAAAAAAAGAGAGGAAAGGTGAGAGAGTATGAATCAAAAGTGTCATAAAGCAGGTCACAGGCCTGATACCTCAGCAGGGTGGGAGAAGGATGTGCACCATCCGACCAGCAGATGCTGCTGTGCAACAGTCAAACAAGTACAACGAGTGTGTATGTGTGTGTGACTGGCTTTTCCATAGGTTGTTTGCGTGTGCATACCTTAGGGATACAGTTATGCCAAAGTATACAATTTCTAACAGGCTGCATGTTAGTCCCATGGGACGACCCCTTTCAGACTACGTTTCACCCCGTAATTTCATTGGATGCGGCAGCTAACAGCAGCAACGACCTTGACAGAAAGCTTTCTGGGCATATTTCACTTCCTCCTTTAATATGTGCAGCACCCCATTAACTGGCCTCTCAAACACACAAACACTTGCACTGAGGGAAAGGCCAAACACAGCAGCAGGCTCCCGTGTTCCAGCCATAAATGTAGTGTTTGTGGGGTGTTAAAAAGAATAATATGGCAAAAAAACAAATATACAGTTCTCATTAGGCCACATTTTACTGGGGTAGAACCCAACAGAGTATATATAGAAAGTCATAATTAACAAGCTATCTAGACCAATGGTACCCATACAGGGAAACTGGAATTCAGCTTTATTATCACACATTCTATTACAAGATACAAATACAAATATTACTTTTGTGAAATTATTAGCAAAAAATGTAAAAGTTTAAATTGACAACATCAACAAGCTGAATGAAAGACTCTGTGATGTGCTATCCCAGTGTTACCAAATAGTTTACGAATTAAAATAATTTTAAGCAAGTTTATAAATGTAAGGAAAATGTTGGCTAACAGATAATTGACAAATAATTTAGCTTTCATCAAGACATAATATAGAATATGGTCATCTCTGCCAAATGAATTATTTCACTTGCCAAGATCTTATTTTTACAGTGTAATAGACTTGCTCATGTAGCATCATAAAGTTTAGTAGCAATCATTAAAGAACTCTAAAGCGGATATTAATTCTGTAGGGTATAACTGTGAAAAGGTTGTTTTTGCCAATAATATAGGTATAATCTATCCCCATGTCTGTCATCCCCTGCTTTTTGGATCTCTCCTATTTTTTATGCTTACCATAAGAACACAGACTGAGAAAAGGTAACACAAATGAAGACATCTCATTTGTTCCTCAAGTGTTTAATACCAGGAAGTAACATTAGTAGTGCTACTTTAGCATTAAAACGGAAACTAGTTATGGGGAGGAGGTGTGTATGGCTGAGTAATAAATGCTGGAGAGGTTCAACCCTATTCATCCCCCTCAGTAAACTATGCCAATGCTGTTTTCTATAAAAGTGGACAATAGTACAGATCAATTTCAGGTTTCAAGGCTTCCAGTGCTATTTTAGCTATGCAAGACACTTTTGTTAATGTGTATGCATGTACGTCTGTGTGTTTGTTTATTGTCTTGTACAGAGAATGTTATGTAGGAGGCTTTTTAAATGAGAAAAACCCAAGGACATTACAGCAGAGAGTACAGAGCGGATGCCAGTGTGCCAGTGAAGCTCAAGGTGTCATTCCATCTGCTCTGCTTAATGCCATTATCTGGCTCTCCAAGGCCTGAAGCCTCACAAACAGAAATTCTGAAAAGAAGCTCGGGCTATTCCATCCTTTCCTGTGTTTCTTCCCTTAAAGAAAAGAAGCCCAGTATGTTGAACAGGATGAATAATACACAAAGCGAAAGCTTTAACCAAGTACACCCGTTTCTTCCTCCACAGCCAAAAAAGAAAGAAACAAAGTTGACACCACTTTTTTCCCCCTCCGGCACAGACAAATTATGTCTCTTTCTTCTTCTCTCACCCACTGTGTGTACGCCGTCTCTCTCAGCGGCCCCTCTTTCTTTCTTTCTTTCTTTCTTTCTTCTTCTCGCTCACATTTTTAGTGAGCTCCCACTCTCTACTCCCCTCATCGAAAGTGTCTCTCTCCCTCTCTCTTTTCTTTCTCATGCTGTAGGCAGGAAATATTTCCATATATTTCCATTCTAAACGAGGAAGGACTCTCCCTCAGGCAACCATTTCTCTCTCTCTCTCTCACTCTCTTTCTTTCTCTCACTCACTCTTCGCCATCGTTCCTTCACTCTCTCTTCTTTTTTTGTGATGATGCCACGCAGGTTTAACTCCAGCTGTTGATAAAACAATGCCAGCGCGTCCCGGGAGCAGGTGACGGCACCAATTACTCTGCAATTACCTGGGTAATTATGCAAACGCAAGACCCGGAAGGGGGGGAAGTGAGGCTAGTGTGTGTGTGTGTGGGTGTGTGTGTGTGTGTAGAGAATCTGCACAGACAGAGAAAAAAGCAGGAGGACAAAGCTTACGGCTGCCTCCAGCTCTCTCCTCGTGCCTGGGCCAGCGCTCTCCGGTGCCCAGTGCGCTAAAATGCTACTAATGAGAACGGCAAGCTGGTAATGGGGGAGTAGAGGGAGAATTAGAGAGTCACTTCATCAGCTGCCAAACAGCTGGCGAGTGAGAGCAAAGGGAGGAGATACATCTTTATGCTACAGCTTTCAGATCTGCACTTGTACAACTCAAAAGTGTAACGGTGGACACATTAGCTGAAGATGTTTGCCCGGTTTGTTTCCTTCCATGCTCTGATCCAGCAAGCATCAGCTTATTAGGATTAGGATATTCTACAATGTTTGCAATTGGAAAACTGACCTCAGCTAAACAAATAAGTGGGGTCACCCCCACTTCCCTAAAAGATTAGCTGATTATGAGCAATATGGCAAAAATACATAGCAATACAATCTCCAGTAAGAAAATAAACCAGTTACTAACAGGTTCATATAAACAAGACCGGGACTTTTAGAAGCTCATGAAGAGGTTGTTTTTTTTTCAGTAAAATATTAAAAGCTGGCATATTTGCATATTATACTTATCTTAAACAATGAACAGTTGTTACAGGTGACTGGTATTGCTCAACGGCTTTCAATGTCTTTCAATGTTTGAGAATCTGAATCGTTTAATAGGCCATAGTAATAGTCTAATACATCACCAAATTACAGTCAAAAATATAAAGATACTTTCAACTTTGGGTAATTTCTTGGGTCTTGCTCTTAACTTGGGTTTAAGAAGACCCTTAACCCCAAGTTGCTCCAGGGGGACTGGCCCCTGTAGTTAGGGAATGGAATTCGCTTTGCATAAAAGTGTCTGCTAAATGCCGTAAATGTAAATGTCAAGGTAAATGTAAACGTTAAAGGATTACAGAAGCCTTTAGCGCATTCTTCCACTAATTCCAAGCTTCATGCCCAGGAAGAACAAGTGACGCTAATACATTCCAGGAAATTGTGTGTAGAGTGTCAGAGAAAACAGGAACATGCTGACTGATCAGCATAATCATGAAAATCTCAGCCCAGTTGTTAATGTAGAAGAGCGGGTGACTTCTGAAACAGGTACACATGAACTCTGGCTGTAATGTGCATACAGTTAAAAAAAAAAGGGCTCTAAAATAGACAAGAATTCTCTCAGCAATCCTTACCTGAGAGGACTGGTGCTCTTATTAAGGCACAGAGATGTATTGGAAAAGAAATACTGAAAATAAATCTGCCTTAATGTCATGGCTATGGAAACCAAAGTCACTAAGCAACACAGTTTTTACACACTTGATGACCTATCTTAAGAGAAATGAGGGAAAAAAAACTCAAGTGTGTTGCTAGCCAGCACTGTACAGACTTCAGGGGGCTCCTGACTGTCAGTCATCGAAGTACCTGCCCTACTATGTCTTGTTAGATGAGGAAATAGAATTGGCAGTTAGTGTTCTCCTTCTAGCATGTTGAGGTGTACAACGAGGTTGTGTTGGCGGTGAGGGTGCTTTACATGCATGTGTTAGCCTTTACCCTCCCAGCACTGGTGGTACTGTGTGATATAGGAGTCTTAGTTAGTTAGTAAACTGAACATTAACATGATCTCATTTACAAAAATGGCTCTTTAAAGATCTAAAACGGTTCTTTTATAGCACTTTTTGTTTTCAGAGTGGGTGTTTGCAGGGTCATGCAGTCCAGCCTAAACTTCCATTTTTGTATGAAGTGCAGTCAAAAAGGTTATTCAGAGGTTCCTTGCTATGAACAATGAAGGCAATGATGGCTGCTTTATTGCGATATGTGCAGTACACACACACACACACATACACACAAGCACACACACCTGGATAATGAGATACAATTCATCAGCAGTCACTGGTTAGAAATGGAGTATGGTGCTTGTATGTGATTTGTATTCAGTCTCTTACTTTGCAGCATGATCTAGCTTAACATATTTTGTAACTGTGCAAATGACTGACAAAGTAGGCTCAATTTTTTTAAATTCAGTATTAAAAATAGGACTGATGCCTTGTTCACATCACATCTAGCCAAAATGTTCTTGCGAGGAATGCAGGCTGGGCCAAAGCCAGAAAAAACAGGTCTTGCTGTTGACCTCATGCCTCAGGAACAGATGTTCGTTAATGGCTCAAATAGCACAGTGTGATCCTTACATAAAATTCAGGAAAGATCAGTGCAAGCAAACCAGTCACTTTCATGAAGATGGTAAAAGCACTTAAAGGTATCCATGCCTTCTTCAAAAAATTAGCAGATTAGAGCAGTCCACAGAATTCTGCATAAATGACATGGACAGTTTAATTGAAAACTGTGCAATGCATTTTATGCTTATGACACAGTAATTTATAGCTGGGTCTGTTCACTGAGACATTTGACATTTGAAAATGTACAGACATATTTTCCAAAACCAAAAGTTCATAAAAACCATTTAATGATTTATTGCTGTGCTTCAAAGCACATTCTGTCTTACTACAGGTTTTTAATTTCATACTCATTGCGGTAATGAGAAGAAGAGTGTTCTTGGTCATTGGTGGATATGAGGAGAATGTCAGTGTCTTTAATTTATCAAGCATTACAGCAGAAATTATCCTCAAACTTACTGACATTTAAAAACTTGAATTATCTCATACATCCTTGGGGCCAAATTTTCTCAGACATGCATTTTACCCCACTGAACTCTCCCAAAAACCTTTCCATTCTATGTGTCACACCTATGAAATCAAGTACAGAATATTCTCATAATATGCATACTGATGCTCAAGATCGTATTTTAATAGAGGCTATGACAGTTGACCCGAGTAGGCAGAATGCAGGTATGCATTTTTATCTAAACCCATATTGACAGCACTAGAGTGATGACTGACAGAGTGACTCAAATGACTGAAGGAAACAAGACTCACCGGAAGTCAGAAATAACCAGAACAAATAAAAAAATCATGACATGAAGTAATGGCCATGAACAAACAAAATAAACCAGAGCTCGGCTGTGAAAAAGAAATACAGTATAAATGGCAAACACTCAAGGGAAACAACACACTCTACAGGCAACAAGGAACAGCTGGTACGAAAGATACACAGAAAAGCAACAAACTTAAGACCCAGTGAGGTACTTGACAAGAGGGCGGAGCTGGGAGGAGGAGGGAACCAAAACAAAGACACATGGTTGGAAAACTGGACTGGAGAGAGACAAGAGGACAGATAAAAGGAGAAACTAGGGGCGGAAGAAAACAAAAAAACAGTGGCACATCTGAAAAACAAACGGGGAAGGAAGCCAAGATTTAGAGCGGCAGCATAGGAATGCTAAAGTTCGAGAGGAGGATAATGCCTGAAGCTCCACCTCCTTCCAGTTTAATTTACCATCCATCCACCACCTCTGCATTTCTTCCCTGTTTATCAGTGATATCTATCCCATCCACCTATGTTCATCATGTAGGGAGAAGAGTGAAGTGTTGGGCTTTAAATGAGTTATTCAGACCATATTTTGATCATATTGCCCATAGTGTCTTTCAAATGATCTCTCATGTTAAGCTTTTCCCGTAGTCTACTGTCTAAAGTAAAGTGGCCAAGCTCATAATGATATTGACCAGACAAGTGATCTGGTACACTATGGCTTGAGAACCCCTGTCTGTGATCTGATTGGAGCATTTTCAGCCGAGCTTATCTCAGACGCCAAAAAAGAGAGATAACAGATAACGTAATATACTGATATATCAATATATGTTGTAATATACTGAAAAAAGATTCATAGCTGATAGATCATGGTTTCTCATGAAATACTCCTAATCACTTTAAACAAAGTCAAACATCTGTGTCTAAGCCTGTCACAAAAAATGCCTGACCACAATTAAGTAAGCTGATCCCAACTTTACAAATTATTTCCTCAGATGTTACCTTTCACAAGCATTTACGCCACACCACACAGAGCGTGAATTAAAAGCTTTTTCCTCTCAAAGAAATGTAAAATAAAATAAATGGAAAATTTATTAAGACATGGTAAACATGAAAGCTTTGAAAATGTTTGTTTAGTTGAGGTGTTTCTGTGGTTAACTGAGAAGTATCAAAAGTTGGCAAGCTAGCTAATCGCCCAATTTGGCTACTTCAGTTTTCCTTTATGAGTTGCATGTAATGAAAATAACCTAAATAATGAGTATGAACTAATTTAACTGTTAATTAAAGTATGTGTCAATTAATTTGCAAAAATCTCCTACTAGTGCATGACAGAATATGACATACTTTAATTGCATTTTTTAAAGGAATGCATGTTTTTCTTTGCACTAGCTGCTAAAGTCTTTCCTAGCTAGCTTATTCAGTTCCACAGTGAAAGTTTCCAGGTAATCAGACACACTTGCGGAACACAAGGTGTTTGCTATTGAGACTACTCTAAATCCTGTGGTTTCTGGTTCCCTAAACCCACAGATGCTTTCGAGCTGAAGCCTACCTCACAATCTGTGACAAACATATTTAGCGACAAACAACAATGGCAGACAACCAAAGAGGAAAGCAGGAGACAAGGGAGGAAAATATGCAAATGCGCGTGCGCTGTCATGGGCTTTTTACGTGTCAACTTCTGTGTGTCGTATTTGGATTCGAATTTATGCAAATCAACATGTTTGTGTAGATGAGAGCAGAGGGTGGAGGTACAATAGCGACTTTGCAGACGCCGGCGCGTGTAAAGCCGCATCTCAGACGGAAGGTATTTCAAATTAGCAGAGACTCTTTAACCAAAATGGATAAATAAAACGTGGAAGAATGAAGGGCATATACAGACAAGAGGAATAGCAAGATGCAAGGGGAAAGTAGTGAGAGATAAATAGAGAGGGTGGGTGAGAGAAAGAGCATGAGAGAGAGAGAGAGGGAGAGAGAGAGAGAGAGAGAGAGAGAGAGAGAGAATGATGGGAAAGCGAAAAACAGAGGGAGAGATATAAAGCCCTCTAACTCAGTGTTCCAAAGCCAACGTGTAGAAATTAATTGAGTGAAAGAAATCTGCTGTTTAAGGGTGAAGTGGGTTATGGGTAGCACTGAAACAATTGTTTTCTATCTGCCTCAGGCTGTGTATCCTTCATTCTAGCTCTTTCTTCTGTCCGCCAGGGCTGACTTTAATTCTCTCACTCTCTCTCTCTCCCTCTCTTTTTTTTGCTCTTTTTTTCCTCTCTCTCTGATCCCTCTTTCTGTCTCTGTCTCATTCTCATTCTCTCTCTCTCTCCTATTCTCACTTTCTCTCTGTTCTTATCCTCTGTCTCACTCTCCCCTATGCTCACCCTCTCTCTATTCTCTAGCACTTCTGCTCTATATCTTTCTCTTCCTTTTCTCTTGCCTTCCCCTTCTCCCCTTATTCTGTTTTCTTCCAAACCCATATTCTTTATTTTCTCCCATGACCCTGTTTTTCTCTTCTTTTGCTCCCTCTCTTTCTCTCTCACTCTTCCAACTTGCTTTCAAATTTTTATTTCTCTCCACTTCATTCATTTTCGACACCATCAGTCATCATTCTGATTTAATAACGTTTTCATGCGTTGGACACCCGCTTCAGATTGGACAGTATGTGGTGTGTTTATGAGCACTTAGAATAAATGTATGCCAGGATGAGCTTTTTTCTTTCAGAGAGCTGCCTTCTCAGCAAGTAATCTGCATGCGTTTGTGAGGGTATTAGCGCACGCATGCAAGCGTGACCTGAAATGTTTGCTTGTCGTGCCACAGAAAACACAAAGTGAGAAAGCCTTGAAAGCAACTTAATTTGCTGCCTGCTGGGCAAACGCTTGTAAGATGGTTGGATCACATGATTTTGTGTATTAATCACATGTTTGTCTTGGGTGAAACGTTTGTCTTGGGCATCATTGGCTAGAGGTTCTAAGAGTAGTGAAACTAAAAATTCTAATAACTAATTTGATTTGGCCAAATACAAAACAGGAACCAAAAGTAGTTACATGTTTTATTGACTATACTGGGAAACATGACTGACATTTTTCAATGTAGATGAAATTTTTTGTTTTCCATTTTCCATTTGTTAGGTCTACAATTACATGATGCTGCCAAGCTGGGAGTGTAAATACAAATGCATCTTTTTGAACGATAATGCAGCATCATCACTGGACTTGACCTGCCTAGTGAAGAACATTCGTCAATTTCGCATGGTTACGGCATGCCTGCCATTTTCAATGATTTCTTAAAGACACATATATCTACCCATACTGACTCTTAACTGTACCAACTCCATTAGCCATAGATGGCCAAACTGTCTAACAGTGATTAAGGCCTTCTTTAGCCAGTTATCTTCATAGAGACTCTCTTTCTCTCACTGGGTCGACCAGAGGAGGATGAGTTTCCCTTTTGAGTCTTGGTTCCTGCCCAGGTTTCTTCCTCCAGCTTTAGGGAGTTTTTCCTCGCCTCTGTCACCCTCGGTTCACTAGGTTTTTGGACCTGGACTCTGTAAAGCTACTTTGTGACAACACTGGTTGTAAAAAGTACTATATAAATAGAATCAAATAGAACTGAATAAATATCAGGGACTCACATCCCTTAAATGAATGTGTTTTTTTGAATGTGTTGTTCTTAGATAACAAACACATTTCCAGTGCTTTACCAGCTGGATTTCTGCCAATATCAATAAATATGTGGAGCCTTGACTCTCAGAAGAAAAGCATGCCTCGAGAAAAGTGCATATATTCCGTTGAAAGTGTGAATTCAACTTTCAGTAGGTATCGTAATTTTGCACACGGAAAGACAAATCAATGGGTGTGTTTTCGTCATTTCTCGACACTGAAACATAAATCTCAGAAGCACAGACTCTAGGGGGTCTGGTGCAATCCTCTAAGCACTGGCCCTGCGATGCTGTGTTAGTGATAGTGATGCAGTGGTTCTAAATGTGACTCAGACTAAGCAAAATCAAAGGTGAAAAAGACGACAAAGACGCAACCCCCTAAACGAATGTAATAAATCTCAGTTTTAAATTGTAAACTTACGGTTGATTTTAGCATGAGGATATAGGCAAAAACTCAACTTTGAATTAATTTAATCTTACTTCTACAAAAGAAATGTGAAGGGGACATCAGATCGGGACAGGGAGGTTTTGACTGCCTGTAGGTCAAAACCTCCCTTACAGAAGTGTTATGATACCCTGAATTGAGTTATAGGATGATATGTCAACTCAGGGACTTTTACTTGCTATTGTAAATTCCACTTATTGTTACTGTAACAAGGGTTTGTTAATGTTATTAATGTTACCCATTTGCAAACCCAGTTACAAATTAAGTCTACTTAACGTTTACATTTCCCCCTTATGGTAAGATAATATTAGTAAGACTAATCCTGTCATAACCATGATATAATTAAACAATTTGCTTCTGGATTTGTTTTGGAAAATGATAGTCATTCATGGAATGGCCATTTTTTGCAAAATAGAAAATAGACCTATGTAAAAAAAACTGACCTCCTCTTCAGTCTCCACTCTTCTCAGGTATACTGCATGTGCTAAGCACAGAAGCCAGAAGCTTATTTTGGTTCTCATTTCATTCATGACCCTATCTAGACAACTCTCTCTCCCATTTTTGAAAAATCACACAAGGGACCTATTTTGAACTGAAAACTGATTTTTGCCAAAGGATACATAGTGTGTGACCATGACTAAATTGGACTACATTGTAATTAAACAGACAATGAAGTGCCCATTTAAAAAGCAAAATCATGACTTCCAAGAGCTAATATTGGCTGATTTCCTCAGCGAAGCCATATACAGCACTCCTATGCAGATCTGGGATGAACAGCGGATGTGTGTATTGCAGTTCAGACGTGTATCGTGGGCCCTGAAACTTCGTATCATCTGTTACACTGACGCTTGCAATAAATTCACAGCAGATAAAAAATGATTCTGTGTACACACACCTCACTCTCTTCCCTCCTCCAACAGCACACACGCCTGCATGAATGTGTACACATGCTTCTTCCATTCTCTATCCTGCACGCCACTCAATCAAGAGTGCACACGTATACACACACACACACACACACACACACACACACCCTCCCCATCGCACATGAACACGCATGCGTGCTCATACACTCAATATTATACGTCAGACAAGGTACACACTGCCATGTCGATACTGGAAGGCCACACAAACACTTTGAAGGATAAAAGACGTTTTGGCCCCGGGCCAAGAGTGATCTCAATGCCTCCTTCAGCAGCCCTTGCAGGAAGAGAGTGGAGTATCGATCCAGTCTCTAGGCATTGTCTGCGTAATTGTGTGTGTGTATGTGTGTGTGTGCTTGAGAGTCACATAAACCAAAACCTCCAGCTCAAAGCTTTGAAATGGATTATTCAGCAAGAATAGCATATGAGGTAAGAAAAAGTGGCCTGTGTTCACAGCTAAGAGGAAAAAAAGAATAAGAAGAAAAAAGGAGATAAATGAAGAATGTGCACAAAAGACTCCGCGCAATGAAAGAGTGGGCATATATGCGGACAGCTGAGTGAAGGGCCAAGCTGCCTCATATATTCCTTCAGAGGTTTGTGCATGTCCACTGACTCCTCCAATAATCATCTCTTTTGTTGCTGCCCCTTCGAACCGACCCCCATCACCAGGTTACCTCGGTAACACGGAAGACTAGACAAACTTCACACTTTTCCCACCAAGTCATCATAGGACAATCGCAGCTGACGACTGACAGTACGCTTATTGAACGTAACACGCCAGTAAATTACCTCTCCAGCCTTTACTCTGTAAATAATGCAGAAGCAGCGTGGGCCTTGAGCACAGATAAATAATCCATGTACACATAGACTTCAGTTTGAGGGAGGAGGTGTCTGCCCATCAAAAGGGCCTCCCACCACAATTGATTTTCACTAGATCAATAATTGACAGCTGACAAAAGGTAAAAATTTCAAAATCAGATAAAAGGCGAATGTGAACCAGAAAAGAAAAAAAAGTGGATTGATTGCAGACTGATGAATATGGTGATTTCTGTGGTAAAAATAAATGTTTATTTATTCTTAAGATGTTGAGAATGTTTGGAAAGTAAAATAAATGGAATATGTAATGAAATTTATTTGCAGCTGTCTTTAAGGGTGTTTTCACACTTAGTCCGTTTCAGCCCTTAAAGCGAACTCAGATCGATTAGTCAGCATTTTTTGCGTATATGTGAACACGCCAAACAAACTCAGACCCCTCTGAAACGAACCGAACTGAGACCACCTCGCGAGGTGATCTCTATTCGGTTTGCTTTGAGTCCGCGGCACGGTGCGTTTCGAACACAAAGCACTCTGAGTTCGCTTCGACTGTTTTCACCCTCAATAAATACACAAAGGAACTTGGAGATACTTCTCAAGATCAAGTTGCTCTACCAAGCTGCTCAGACTCAAAGCACTCATGCTCTCTATCAGCTGAAGAACGATAGTAGCAGAGATATTTGTGGAAAATGCAGGATTTTGTTAGAGCTTTTAACCATCTACTCTTATGTGGAATATAATTCCTAAGAATGGTGAAGGTGAAGGAACAGCGGTGGCACATTGGAAAAGGAAATAAAGTGTGAACAGAAAAAGAACTGAGACCCCACCTGAGCTGAAGTGGAGCAAAAAGAGAACTGAGTCCCCTTTCAAATGAACTCACACTGTAAACATAAAAAGAACTGAGTTCCCTTTCTGTTGGTCCACTTTTTGGACCCCTTCTAGAGGACTGAGTTCGGTTCCTTTAAAGAGGACTATATGTGAAAACACCCTTAATGGTAGTAGCATGTTAATGAAGACCTGATGAAGTTCAGTTTAACATTCCGCCTGAGAAAAGACGAGATAAACTCAGCAACTTGCCAAACAGTGACCCTCTATCAATGTGTGATAACTGTTATAGGTTGTTTATAACTGCTTATTAATGATTTATAAACCGGATTATAAAACAGTTATAAACCCATTATAAGGGTAGACTTTGTAAAACTGTAAAATTCCTTTAGTTTCTAGATGAATGTAAGAGCCAGAATTGTCCTCAGTCATGGTGATTAGTTAACTCAGGACATAATTTGTTTCCTGTGATCTGCTGTAAAGGAGTCAGGCTGTGGGGCGCGGGGAAGGAGTTTCTCTGAAGTGTGTTGGAGAGGGAGAGAGATGTTTTGGAGATGGAAGAGCTGGGTGTGATGTGAATGGCCAGCAGGTGATGTTGTTGATGCCGGACGCTGGTGTAAGTGGGACCTCTGACCCTGCAGTGTTTCCCAGCTGACCTCGTCTCGCTGTGGGCGGAGTGTGTGTGATGTGCGGGTTTAGAGTGTGAGGTGCAGGAGAAGTTTACTCTGGTTTCAGGCTTTGTGCTCGGCTCCCTCAGTAGAGCATGAGACTCTGAATCTCAGGGTTGTGGGTTCGAGCCCCACGTTCGGCGTTACATGTGCACTTTGTGGGGAAGCTGGTGTCCCAGTGGTTAGGGTGTTAGCCCTGCGATCAGAGGGTAGGGGTTCGAATGTCAGGACTACTAATGGCACCACTGAGGTACCCTTGAGTAAGGGACCATCCCCACACACTGCTCCCCGGGGGCTGTGTTCCCGACTGCCCTCTGCTTCACTTGGTCACTTTCACTTTTCACCTGAAATCATGATGCATTTCTGAGAACCTGCATTCTGTCCTGCTGTGAATCTTCTGGTGATTTCTGAGAAGGTCCTGAGCTGAGGGTCTGTCCTGGGATCAGTGAGGTGATCAGTGAGACCAGAGCTGACCTGCACAAAAAAACAAAGACTTTTTAAACTAAACTGCAGTTTTTCTTTCTTTCTCGCTTTCTTTTTCTTTCTTCCTTTCTTTCTTTTTCTCTCTGAGTTGGTCATTCCTGTAAAACCCTAATCATTTACCGTACAGAACTTGCCAGGTTTCTCAGAGTCCTGGGCGCTGTATGAACTGAATGCATGTTGGATGTCTGTTGGTGATGAAGAGCTACAGATGATTCTAAAATGGCAGAAAAACTGTAAAACATTTTAATTTTGAAAAAATTATCATCTCAGGAGATCACATCTTGAGGCGGGTGATAACAGAAAATGACTAGAAATACATAATTACAGTCTGTTAGCCATCATCCAGTATATTCTGGTGCTCAGAAAATATTAAACAGAGAATATTAATCTACAGTACAGCAGTTAGTTAGTTTGATTAATTTAATAATATGAAAAAGCACAAATAAACATATACAGTCAAACAAATATTTATACACACACGCGCACACACACACGCACACACACGCACAAACAAATTAATAAATAAATTATATATACACTCACAATCATGTGATATCCCACTACACCTGCAGGCCAGTTATCCAGACCAGACTATAAATGTGTCTTTTAAAAGCTTTTTTTTTTTAAGCCCTCAGCCAAAATCTCTTTAAAGCCCCCCCCACCTCTCTCTCTGCAGGGGGGTCTGGTTCTCATAACCTCGATCCACTAAAGTCCCAGTCTTTTAGTCCAATAAATGATCCTCTCCAGCCGAGCTGCTGTTGCTCCCAAACACCCAAACGGAAGGAAGGGAGGAAAATATAAAAGGAAGGAAAGAAAGAACGAGAGAATCCCACGCATTCCTCTCAATTCCTGAAAGAGGCCGAGGTCAGGACTGGAGGATTAGACTGAAAGAGGAGCGCTCTGCTCAAAGCCTGACAGGACGAGTCTGATAGGAGGACGTGAAGAGGGACAGCGGTTTGGTTCTCTCTCTTTTTCTTTTTCTTTCTTTAATTTTTCACTTTAGTTCTCTTTCTTTCTAGTTTTCTTTCTTTCGTTCTTTCTTTCTTCACTCAGTTATATGTATGTATATGTGTTAGGGCCGGCCACATTAACATGTTAACACGTTATTTACTGAACGTCGGCAACTGTTTTATAGCGTGCAGACCAGAGCTGTTCACAAGTCATTTTTACAAAGTCCAAGTCCAGTCTCAAGTCTTTGTGCTCGAGTCCAAGTCCAGTCTCAAGTCTTTGTGCTCGAGTCCAAGTCCAG
>JBBPCY010000136.1:10555735-10582508 GCA_037974405.1 Brachyalestes nurse
GAGAGAGAGAGAGAGAGAGAGAGAGAGAGAGAGAGAGAGAGAGAGAGAGAGAGAGAGAGAGAAAACACTGTGTATCCTCCTGTTTGGTAACCTCAGTGTTATCTGGTATATAAGGGGACAATGTGTGAGGGACTGCTACACAGGTTTAATTAAGCTATTTGAAGTAGAGGCGGCTACACATGAATACATCAGTGTGTGGCTGTGGACTATCAGTGTTTGTCAGTGGCGAGGCCTCCTGCCCGTCTGCCTGTTTTACACACACATACACACACTTGGTGCGCTTCATCCTCTACCCCTCCTCAATCCTTCACCGAGCACCACACCCACAGGGAGTCAAATTAATTTCTCGCAAGACTGCAGGGTATTAAAAAAGAGAGCGTCTGGAAAGGACATTGTCTTTGAAAGTGAGCCGATCCTCAGTCTATTGTTATATTGAGTAAGGATCCTCACTGAGCCTCGTTGATGGAGCTGCGTCCTTGCGTAATGCGTCACGCTACTGGAATGCACCGGCACGTCTCCTTAAAAATCCATCTCCATCAGCAGATCTATCTGCGTAATCACTTTTATGACATCTTGATCAACTACAACACTTTGCCAACTTAGGCCTGCCACTGACTGTGCAGTAGCAGAGTTTATCACATGTCACACAGTAGCAGATGATGCCAATAAAGTCTAGGCCAAATTCTGTATCAGCTTGTGCAATAATGTTCAGGTTCCTGTGTGCTGCAGGTCAAGTCATACAACAATGTTTAAATGACTATACAGGAATGGGATGATAGGTAGTTCAGCTTTATAAATGTTTATTTTTCTGTCCATTATGAAGCAGATAGATATGCCATGTCAACACTGTCAACAATTTTGTTTGGTGAACTACTGCATCCTCACGTATCCTCAAAGGTACAAAATGGTCCCAATGTGTTTTAAATGTATTAAGGGTTAGGGTTAAGATTAGGGTTAAATGAGTTTTAAATGCTTTCCCTGGGGAAAAGATGCTGATTTAAAGTGGAAAAATGAAAAGAAATAAAAAGGTGTTGTAACAGCATGGGTGGAATCAATGCAACCTAAAAGTATATAACTGTAGTGGAATGTACTGTATATCATGAGTGGGAACAGTCACTGACCCCGTGACTCTTAATCATAGAGTATACTTGCCTTTACTCTAAACGAAACATAGAAAGAAAAAAATCAACCTCAGCTACGTTTAGCTCCGTTTTAAGCTTGACGTTTCTTCATGGCCGACCTGGGCCACCCCTATATATTTCATAAGCCAGACCAATCAGTGGCCCCCTGGCTCTGCCCTATTTAAAACCTCCTTCTAAATACAGCACAGTACATCCTCTGCTCCCCGCCTGCCTCTCTATTGCTTCTCCACTGCCTCGTCTCAGTGTAGACTCAGTCCATTCCCATTCTCGTCTCATCCCCTGTCTCACACCTCTGTAATTTCATATCCATCATTAAAAGGCTTGGGGAGAACGAGGCTCCGCCGGAGCACCAGGCTATAAAAAGCATTCCACAGACGAGTGCCTCGCCTTCCATTTCCATCTCTGTTGTAAATTGGCAATTTCTGGAGGCCTGACAACATTGTTCTCTCGACAAAGAGTGAGGAGAAGACAGCAGCTTATTAACCTGGCCTCAGATGCGCCCACCGTTCAGGTTAATAACCGCAAAGCGAAGCGTCCGGGGGCCCAGGGGAGAGCGTGCCGGGAGACTGGCGTTGACGATCATGCGAGAGACAGGCGGCAAAGCCCAGGAGCTGATTGCAATGAAATTAGATTCATCTCTGAAATGATACGAGGGGCCTCGGATGTTTGTCGATTTCATCCCTCTCAGATGCTTTCTCTGTCTCTGTCCCTCTCTCTTTCTCTCGCTCTCTGAGCTATGTCTTGCCCTGTCTGTGACGAGAGCAGTACCTCACTGCTATCCTCTTATCTTCTCTCCATTCTTCCCATCCGCCCGCCCCACCGACACTCTCTCCTGTCTCATCCCATCTCTGCTCCTCCTCCTTCTCTCTCTCTCTGCTCTCTTTCTCTCCCTTCATAAAGTCTACTCCAAACTTCTCTTGACTTCTCTTTTCCTAGAACAATTCCTGTTCTTCGTTCTTAGTGATCAAAAGTCAAAGGAGATGTCTGTCTTCAGTGTGGTTAAATACTGACATCTCACATCTGTGTAAAACTGGATAAAAAGTCACCTCGGCTTCTTTTGAAAGTGGTTTGAGACTTTTCAGTTAATATGAAAAACAAATCTGCTACAGTTTATTTTTGACCCACAAAAGCTGCGTGTAGCTTCTAGCCTTCGTGTACACTCCTACATGTTTTGTGTGATGTTTGTTTTTACAATATCTAGGTAGGAAATAATGTTTTTTTTTTTTACATTTTTAGATTTTTCAATCATCTGTCCACATCTGTCTTCTAACACCCCAGACATTTTCTTTTTGCAATCTAATTGCAGTTCACAGGGGAACAGAAAAGTTGGCAAGCAAGCAAGCTATAGATTCAAACAGTGACACCACACAGTGCAGGTTCAATGAAACAAGTGTAAATGATATAAACTATAAAAGCGTCTGAGAGTCAATAAACTGGCACTGGACTGACAGAAAGAAATCAAACCTGTTCTCCATGTTGTGTGTGTAGCTATTAGACACTGCTGAACCACTTTGATTCATAGTTTTTCTGAGGAGTTTTGTAGCCTTGATTGTTTTCCACCACCATCTTCCTCTTTCCACCAATCCACCAATCCACCAGGGAGCTCCCACACCACTACTCAGTCGGCCCCCATAAAATAGACATGGAATACATATTTGAAATACCATCATCATTTTAAAATATCCGCATAAATATCCGAAATACTTGCATCAGTTCGTTAATGTCCATGAACAACTAAAACAATTTTTTTAAATAAAAGAGGTTAATATCGTATACAGTAAACAGTTGATTTTGTGAATTTACATATATCTGCCTATTTAGCTTTCAGCAGTTTAGCTCCACCCAATCCATGATGAAATTTTAAGGAGTGTTTCAGTCCATACTGCCTTTTGAAAAGGGCACAATACAGGATAACCACTCAGAACAGAGCTTATCTATGTATATTAATCTTAAAGGTAGCGCAGTGATGAAAGCCTGTTAAATTCCAATGGATAAAAGTGAGGTCAGTAAATGGTTTTGCAAAAAGGAATCAGGACCTTGGGGAAAAAATAAAATAAAAAAGATGAATGTAGGATGAGGGGCTTTAAAAACAGAAGTATTTATTACCATTTTTATACCCTTATTACTGTTATACCACACAAACGTCCGAACGCTTATCCCAAAGAGGGCTTTAAGGGCTGATGAGTACTGACTTCGCAGCAAGAGGCTAAGATGAGTGGCGTTGGCGTTGTCCCCAAGGTAAATATTTTTGTCACAAATCTTTATGCGCCAAAATGAACTTCAGCTAGTCGTCAGCTAATACAAACCGATGAAGCACACGTGCTAATTTGTATTAAAAACATTTTGAAAAGCTAAGTGTCCCGAACCTTTGACAGCTGGTGTATATAGATACATCATTGTGTTCTCTAGGCTGACTGACACAGCACAAAACTATAGTCTTTGGTAGAGGACAACACTTGGTGGCTTTAAAGCTGCTGGTGTTAACTAAGCTATTTATCTAACAGTGCTGTTTGCCTCAGCAGTTTGGTGCTCGCTCCCTGAGGAAAAACAGAGAGACAGAGGGAGAGTGTGTGGCAGAGCAGTGGCCAACGCTGAACAGTGTGTAGCATCTGCACTGCCCCAAGAATCAGATAGACGGGCTCTCATTGGACAACTTAGAGCCAATCCAGCCCACTGACTGATACACTCCGACACACACACACACACACACACACACACACACACACACACACACACACACACACACAGACCGCTGGGCCAGATATTGACCCGCTCAAGGCGTCCACAGTGTGGGCCGGCAGAAGTGGACAAAATATGAAAGAGAGAAAGAGATTTAGAAAAAGAAAGATGAGGCAGAGGAAAAGAAGGAGGCAAAGAATAATTAAGAGCACAGAGAAACAACAAAGCAAGCAGGAAAGAAAAGAATGCAAAAACTTAAGGAAAGAGCGTAAAAAATAAAGCAAGAAAAGGCATGCTAAAACAAAAAGATAACAAGAACGCGAGGACAGAAAGCAAGAAAGTCAGGAAGGAATAAAAGAAAGCATGATAGAAAGAAAAGAAGGAATGCAAGGAAAGAAAACAACCTGGAAAGAAAAGAAAGCACGAAAAGAAACGAAATCGTATTATAAAGCCTTGTCAGTTTAATTTAATTTGTACTTTGTGTGGCAACAAGTCTTTTAAGTGCTGCATTTAAATCAGTCAGAGCAAATCAACAGCTCAGATGAACAAAAGGAATGCTCATCATCAATACAAACATCAAATCAACCATTGGCCTTCAGTGCAGGAAAAAAAAGAGAAAAAAAAACAGAAAACAAGAATAAAGGGTAGAATAAAGGACACTTCTGTTCTGCAGACTCGCGTGAGAGCTGGCAGGAGCGGGCCAGGCAGTGTGTAGCGGTGGTGGCGGCACTGGGCCGTTTGATGAACAGCTGACAGGGATAAACAGAAGCTTTAGGATGACACATGCCAGGGAGATGAAGAGCATCCTTAAACAAATCCCTGCATATCCTCTTTATCCCAGCACTAAACCACAGGGATAGAAGACAGATACATATTTCACAAAAGTGCCAGGTGCTCACCTATAAGGTGCCACAAAGAGTCCAACTTTCTTTTATATGATGTGTGCTTGCATTGAATGGAGGCACTCTTTAAGATCCTTTTCAGGTAGTCCATTTTGCCAAGATACTCCAATGAGAATCATCCTCCTCTTTGGTTAACTCTGCTTCTATGTACTGGCAAATATGTGAGAAGGCATAGAAGAATTGTAAAAATGAAAAGTTTAGTAATTCCAGTAAATTATTTGTTGGTAGTTAATCTGATGCATTTGGCACTCAATCAATCTCTCGAAAGTCTAATCTAAGGTTAAGGGTTTGATTTATCTCCCTAAACAACACTGAAAAAGCCTGATTGGCTTGATAAATAGATTGTCTGTCTGTCTGTCTATCTGTCTGTCTGTCTGTCTATCTGTCTATCTATCTATCTGCCTGCTGTTTATTTGGGGCAGAGAAACAAACAGATGCTATGTTAAGAACATTTTTCTCTTTCACATGTTAAGTCACCTTTTCAGAGATGCGACATTTCCTTGAAACAGCTACAAAATACCTGACTGAGCTGACATACCAGCGGTCAAATCGCACTTACAGAATAATGAGGGACAGTGAGCAGTAGGTTAGAGGATATGTGAAAAAAGAGAGAGTGGAAGGCAGGCAGGGGCAGAGTGAGAGAGAGGGGGAGAGATAGAGAGAGAGAGAAAGAGAGAGAGAGAGAGACAGAGAGAGAGAAAGCGAGAGCGAGAGAGAGAGAGAGAGAGAGCGAGAGAGAGAGAGAGAGAGAGAGAGAGAGAGACACAGAGAGAGAGAGAGACAGAGACAGAGCGAGAGAGAGGCACGGAGAGAGACATTGAGATTGAGAGAGAGAGAGAGAGAGACAGACAGACAGACAGACAGACAGACAGACAGGCAGGGGAAAAGGCCTTTCTCACAGTTTTCTACTGTAACATATGGTCCTGACACTCGGGGTCATCAGCAGATAAATACTGCATCAGCAGTGGGCCCAGTGCTCCACGTTTTCTCCCACATGCCCCCCGCCGCTGCCACCAGCGGAAACACTGAATATCAATGACCACTCCACCTTCCCTGTGGTCGCCCCTGCTTCTGATCCTTTTGACCCCCATTTCCTGCCTCCATCTCCCCGCCCAGCGGGAGCTCTCTCTGGACTCTCTCTCACTCCTCCCCTCTCGTCCTGCCTCGTCTTCTCCTCTTTTCTCACACAAATGGCGCTCGGCCAGATTAATGCTGTCTGCCACATCCCAGGAAGCCGCTATGCTGTTATTGTGCCTTATGGGAGGACAACATAGAAACTGTACAATACCTTTTCTCTATGGGACGCAGTACTTATATACGTGTTAAAGGGACTACATTCTTCTTTTTTTCATTTTTACATGACCATCTTCTAAACTCTGAGGAACCAAACATGTGTTTCTTTGTAACTGTGGCTCATGAAGTTGTCTGAGAAATTGCCAAAAGGCAAAAGGGGACTACTTTAAAGAATCTAAAATAGAAGATTATTGATTTGCAATTTTGTAATAATTTATTCGTTTAGCACTTCATCCATTATTGTGTTGTATGTTATCTTCAGTCTATTTACAACATGTGAAAAATAGTAAAGAAAACCTTTGTCGCTGTGTCCAAACCTTTGGAGGATTAAAAAAGCAAAACAGGGCAAGAGGAAGATCCATCAGCTTAAATCTGGTAAAACAAACAAAAACAGGCGAATTCTCTTCTTGTCACTTTTCTTGACAAAAACGCTTTCCACCATCCAGGTGGCTCCGCAGGTGGTGGTGGCAGAGGATTCTCTGCTTTCTTTCTCTATCAAAGGGCAACGTCAGAGCTCCTAAACATCCCATTACCTTCACAACGGCCAAGCGCCGCAGCTGGGCGTTTAAAAAGAAAAAAAAAAAGTAAATGCCTCCACACAAGTAGCCCTTTCAGTTGATGGCAGTAGTTAAACTTTGGCTCTTTTTTGTCTCTTTACTGCTCTCATTGTGTATGTGGGGGATAACTGCAGTCTCATAAAAGCAGACGCTTTTGTCCCACAGTGTCAGATTTACACTCCTTGTTAAACCAATGACACCCTCCATGCTTGACGGCTTGTCAGTGTTTTTTTGCCGGCTGCCTGTTTCAGCCGGGCGAACACGATCTTTAAGATTACGTTTCATTAGCAAACACAGGAGGTGGTTGCTGCAAGTGACCAAACCAATGGAAGAGAGTCTCCAGAGTGCCCCTGGGAGCCTGGAGGCTGGCCTTAGCCCGAGCAAATAGTGGATTTTGTCTGAATTCTCCTGTATTTACAAGAATAATTTGTTTGTGGCTCATCGCCACCTGTTACCCATGATTCAAAGACTCCTTGTGATTTCAGGGAGAATAAGGCGTCCCATGCAGAAAAAAGGGCTGATGTGGCTGCCTGTCATAAGTTTTAAATAGAACTTCACTTAAAGGACAGCATCAGCCATACACACCACACACACACACACACACTCCGTGACAATAACACAGAAGTGTATACGGCTATTAGTGTTAATATTTTCGGGTCGGGCTCAAATCGCATGTTTGGGTTTTCCTGCCTCCCAGTTGTGTTTTACAGGTTTTATACTACATTTCACTCGCATTAGCTTTGTCCTAGGTTTATTCTTTCTCAGTTATTTGTGACAAGTTCAATTGAATACAAATAGAGTCACAAAATAGAGTAAAGGTGAAGGTAAAGAGTACTATTTCATTACACTGTTACCAAACAACACAAGAAGAGCACCGTAAGGAAAGCTTATCCTTACTAAAAACCTTTGGAATATTGTTTGAAAGCATAGTTTAGGAAATACATCTGTTAACATTTCAGACTCAAAAAACTGATTGTGTTTCAGACAGAAGGTTCTCAGATTGCATTTGGGTTTGGACTAAAATTTCAGACCTCATTAAAACTATAACGGGTATATGTCTTGTATAATTATATAGATGTTACCAGAGTGTGGATGTTGTGAACCACAAACAGCCCCACCCTAAATGAATTCAAAAGGTTAAAATCATTTTTAAACTCTCAACTTTGTTTTAAAATCATATACTAAATTAATATACATATACTGATTAAGATGTCAAAAAGTACAAAACAAATAACCTAAAACAGAAAGTATTAGAGAAAATGGTCCAGAGTACAGTTTAGTTCATTATTTTTGTTTTCACAAACCATGATTTCCTTTCGTTATTGCAGAGAGTTGACAGTATTGTGCTCAAAGTCTCCAAAATGGCATCAGAGGGGCGGAGCTTATCCAAACTTCTGTATGCCTGGGTTTGCCCTTGAGAAATAACTTGTTTGTGCTATGGAGTCCCATGAGGCTGTGAATGTGTGAGAATGCGTGTGTGTCAGAGTGAGAGAGAGCTGGGAGGGACTGGAGGAATGAGAGTGTTTAAAATAAACTCATTAGCATGACTTGATGAGGTTCAGAGGGAGTGCAACAAGGAAGGGTGTGTTCATTGGTGTGTGTGTGTGTGTGTGTCAGACAAGGTGACCTAGAGGGTTAACTCCATAGTAGATGGAGAAAGTGAGAGACACCCCATCTTTCCAGACCTATTCCAGTTTTTTCAGTACAATCTGCTTCTATTTTTGTTTATAGTTTTGCACAGTCAGGTGATATAAACATTCAAACCACATTCATTTAACAAAAACTAGGTTTACCAGGTACATGCAGCAAACACAGAGAAAGTATAATAGACACAACAGTCGAGTAGGTTATTTGATTAGATAAATACATGCTTATCGATAGTACATGCTTAAAAATATGTGGTGTGATGCTGTGGACTCAGTGGAAAGCTCTGGAACTGCCAGGTGTATACCTGCGCACCACAGGACTGCTGCGAAAAAGAACTGGCCAGTGCTCACATCTCACTTTCGAAACTTCCATGATTCATTACTGCACTCATTTTGGACTATTTGTACCTCCAAATGCTTGATTGTGATGCAGGGTGGCTTGCCGCTAAACGCAATTCATCAATCGTGGCCTTTCGCGATTAACTAACTGCAGAGGCCAAGAATGTGATTAATATATATTAATCTACTACATACTGAACTCACTCGACGTAGTTCAGCCAACTCAATCAAACCAAAGCACCTTCACACTAATTACTGGCCGCTCTGTCTTTTTATATTTTAATAGTGGCCTTTACAATACAGATATTGCAGAAGGCTGTGATATGCAAATGAGCCCTCCAAGAAACCTTGGATTGTTTTCTTCAATCTCAGACATTCTAGGTGAGTGTTCGGTTGATATTTTGATGATAAATGCATTTGCATGACCCCAAAAATGTCAATTATTTCCGCCATAATAATGCAAGAAACCCCTTTAATCAAGCTTGCGTAAGAGTTCTCCAGTGTTTTTTGTTTTCATTTGTGTATTAAAAAAGGCCATGCAGATTTACCAGGCAAATATCCAGACTATAGCGCACCAGTATTGAGTGGTAAAATGGTAAATGTGACTAAAAAAAAATCATAAAAGAAGAAAAAATTCTACTAAGTAGTAAAAGATGAGCAGAAGTCTTTTTAGTTTTTTCATTTCTCTAGAGGAAACTACAGAGATATTAAAGCAGACTGTGTTATAGCGGTGGTGATGGGAACCAGGGGCTGCAATGTCTACATCACAAACAAATACATTTTATTTATTGTCCGAAAGCACCAGTAAAACTACATGCGTCTTCAGAGGTTTTATATGCAATGCTGATAATGGTAAAAATAGCCTTTCACCAGTTTTACTTTGCATTACAGTCTTCATGAACAAATAAATTATACACATATATATATATATGTGTGTGTTTTTTACAGTATATATATATGGTATATATAGTTTTTTACAGTATATATATGGTTTTATGGATATATATGGTATATGGCTGGTTTTCGCAGGGGTTGCACGTCACATATTAATGACAAAAGACATTACGCGTGGCACTGCATTCAGATACAGACTTTCATATGGAGTTGGTCCTCCTTTGCAGCTGCTATAATAGTCCGGCCACATGCACTGGACTCTGAGGGTAACTTGTTTTTTATAACAAACTAGATTAAACGTGAATGCCCTGCAATGGCAAATAGCTTTGTTTTTATATCTGATTTGAATATATTAATGTTTACATTTTAAAAATATTTAGAAATATAGAAACTAAGATTTTGAAATATTTGAACTGTAACTGTGTTGAAAGAAATACTGCTGTTAAAATGCTCCTTATTTGTTTGCAAACCAAATGTTACTGCAGTTTTGTTCATATAGCAGTACTTTAAAAATAAAAATAATTATGTAATTTTGCGTATAACTGTGATTAATCGAGATTAATCGCAGAAAACAATAACAATTGTAATCGTTAACCAGCATTAATCGCAGAAAACCATACGTATATATATATATGGTTTTATATATGTTTTACTACAGTGGACAGTCTCCCTGGAGCAACTTGGGGTTAAGGGACCCAGTGGTGAAGGTAGGACTCGAACCCATGACCTCTTGATCCAGAGGCAAGTATCCTACACACTAGGCCACTACCACCCCATATACTGTATATACTGTATACATACATACATAATTCCCCTTTAAAAAAGTGATACAGGAATCTGTATTGCCAACAAAAGTGTATTACAATCGCAATATATGACCCTAAAGCTGCAGTATCATGTAGCCCTGTGCGTGTCTGCTGTTCTATTCCCATCTGCTCTCCTGTATATCCAAGTTGATCGAGTATTCTAAGACCGCTTTCTCTCTCTCTGGGTCTGCAGGGGGAGAGAGTTTGCTCAAACTCACGGTATCTGTACACAGGTCTGTCCTTTAAAGTTTGGCTACGGAATGTGTTTGCTCAGTGTGAGACAGCGCCCATGACTGAGTGTTGCATTACACAGCAGCAGGAGTGTCATACATAATAAGGCTGCCGAGCGCTCAGAGACAAACCCCGCGCTTCTCGCCTCTCAGCACCAGCTCAAGCATGCCTGGGGATTCTGCTAATGCGGGTGTGGTTTTACCTGCGGCTACAACGAGCTGTCTTATAGCGGGGGAAAAGATCCGCTTTACAAATCAATCAATACCTGAGCTGTGAAGGTAGCATGTGCTTGGTGAGAAACATCTACAATCTTCCATTCCGTATGTCTCCTTTGATAGATATGATATAGTGGGCAAGGGTGTAGAATTTAGTAAGGGACACGAGGGACACGACTCTACCAATACCCAGTGACTACCAAATCATCTCTAGCCATCATTTCAATGAAAAATAAAACTATAACCACTGTTTTCCGTCAGTATCTCCTCAATGTAATTGGTACCCAATGGTCAACAGATCATGTTCTCTATTATAAGTCTTCACTGACTCTCTACTGTCAACCAGAATCAGAATCAGAATCAAAACGTGTTACTTTCCTGGAGGAATAATCCTAAGACTGCACAGACACAGAAAGTCACAAAGGCAAGAACAATATAATACAAAGTCCAAATAAAATTGTCCAGAAAATACTCTGAAAATGCTTTGTACTAAATACACTATGCTATACACTAGGCTATATAACAGGACTGGCTTTGCTGTTTCTTGCTCATGTGTGAGAAGCTGTAGCTACATCTGGTTGTAAGAAGAGCTAAAGCTCTGTCAACTGGATGTGCATGTAGGCTAAAGCGAGGAAGACACCATCCTTATATTAACAGCTCTGTGCACAAAAATATGGAACAAATCCCACCTCGTGTCATGACACAAACCATAGGCATACTGACAGCATGCAGTCGAGTGTTTCCTATGTAGAAAATCACTTCCTAGCCTCCCTCTGCAGTTCGTGCCACAGCGATGCAGCCATGTGACATCATTTGCAATAACCTATTATTAATGTTTGCTTGTTTAAATGTTCTATGACGACGTACAGAAAACTAAACTGTATTGTAGGTTTATGAGTGTGGCTACTACATGTATAAAAAAGGCTCTAGATGAAATTAAGTTGCGGTCAGAAGATCATGAATGCAAAAAGCCTCAGCTTCCACAGAGGCCCCTGTGGAGCGCTTTTAGGTCCTCACCAATGTCAAAATCAAACCTACGCTCTTGGTAGTCGCTGTGTACCCTTGGCTTCAAGGTCACTTTAAACGCACAATGCTTGCCTCACTTTCTTACTGCAGTGAGAATCCAATTCATGCATATACTGAACCCGTATGATGGGAAAAACTCATAGGTCTGTCTGATATAACACTTGTCCAGTACTACTGACTGGTATTAATTACCAGTAGTTTCACTGGTATGCTATGATAACTGCCATCGCTGGGATTCTAGCTTGAGATCTCCTGATGATATGGCAACATGCCCCTTATCCCAGAATATCCCAGAATCCCAATATCCCAATATCCCAGAACCTTCTCCTGTTAAATGTATTACAGTGATACAGGCAGAATTGGTGAATCTGAAAACAAAACATAGTTAAAATAACAAAATCAGGTAACACAAGTCCAAACCTCACCTTGCAATAAGAATAATGGTCCTTGGCACTATTCACGTAATATTGTTACGTTTTTTCCACATTACTAAAGTGTTGCATAAGCCATTTATTTCAGCAACTGACATAGACATTCATAGACATTTATAAAAGCTTATTTCAAAAAGCATCAGCTGACATAACTGCTTCTTTTTCAGTTGACACGTGTTTAATAACTCTTTATGAATGTCTGAATAGAATGTCCTTCAGTACAGTGTTACCTTTCATCAATCCGTTCCTGTTGCGGACTGCATCTTTAAGTCTCAGATTTCCAAAGAAGCGTGTTCAGCGCTGGCCTCATCTGAGGCAGCCTTTAGCTATCCGAACAAACAGCACTACATCAGTGTTACCTTTCAAATGAATAATTTTTGCATGTGTCTGAAATGGAAATAATGGTCTAATCTGTCTGACATCAATAGATTTACAGTGATTATCTGCCGATACTAAGAATTTGATATCACTGTACGTCCCTATTATTAACCGTGTATTTGTGATAACGTAGAAATCAATATGAACTACACAACGTGATACTTGACCTTACTGTACAAACAATGGCCATTAAGAAAGCGAGGTATCACACACTGACCTTAAATCCAGGAGAAATGAACTGAAACAAATGCCAGTGAGAAATGGAAAGTTTCTCACAAAGTTGCGCTCCAGAGGAGCTTGAGGCAAAAGTGACTCAGTAACGCCTCCCTCCTCTCTCTCTCTCACTCTCACTCTAATCCACTAGCTGAACACATTTCTATTCCACCTGTGTGAGGTCCTCCAGATAGAGCCACAGAAGCAGAAATGATTGTAATTACTCTTTAATTTATTGACTAATGGCTGCAGCCTCCCCTGACAGCTGCAATTGTTCTAATGTCCCCGCCACCTAGACACAGCTCAAGTCCTCTTTGAGCACCATAACTAAAATAATTTATCATTACAAGCACATTAAATTGAAACATATAGACCATAACTGCTGTAATTTATATCATTTTGGGCCAGTGGATTTTTTTCACCTCCCATTCCGAAGAAAAAGCCTGATTTCAGGTGATGTAGTGCTGTTTGTTCGGATAGCTAAGGGCTGCCTCAGATGAGGCCAGCGCTGAACACGCTTCTTTGGAAATCTGAGACTTAAAGATGCAGTCCGCAACAGGAACGGATTAATTATGTAATAAGCCGATCAATATCAAACTGACTGCTCTTACTTTACCGACAGGCACGGCACCATCAGGACTGACTTCATCATTCTGAACAGAGACAACATCAACCGCTTAAAAAACCCCAACGCCTGAAATATGCAGCCAATCACCTTAATAATCAAACTGTAAACTGCAGGGTTATTATTCTGTTATTAATTTGGAGCTTTATTATTCAGTAACTACTGCAAATTATTCAGTAAACAAAAAATTAATGAATAAACAAAAACAAATATTTAAGCATATTTATTATCCTTATGGCACATTTACATATACTTGACAGTATATTATAGAGCATTACTTTCCATCCCTGATCCTAGAGACCCACCCCCACCAAAAAAAAAAAAAAAAACTCCCATACTAACATATTTTTTTGTGTTTTCCACACATATGGCCCAAAAATTAATATGCCTTTTTCTGTGTTGAACTGTGTGTGTAAGAACAGAGAAAACACTCAAATGTGCAGGAAAGGGGGGCTCTATAACTGAGGTTTGGAACCATGGCTAAAGAGTATAAAGAGAAAATGAGAAGATGATATCCTTATGAGAGACCTGAACTGTAGGCTTACAAATGTGAGTTGAGGGGGTTAGATCCAGCACCAAAGCCAATAGACATAAAAGAGAGGACTGATCCAAAGTCTTCTGTGCCAGAATTCATGCATTCTGCTCCAGACGTGTGCACGTATATAACCTGTGTATGAAACTAAACACACAGCTGTAGGACGTACATATGAAAAAAGGCGAAATGCTCCTCTCTCCCTCGAGCATATGCATCTGAGGGCAAAGACGTGAAAGACGTGGGTGCAGATAATGGAAATACGGCTGACTACGTATTCTGTTTAATTAACTAGTAATGCCAAGTTGTGTGAGAGACTTCTCCAATCACGTGTAAATTAGTAATAGTGTCTCAAAGGTGTGAAGTTAAGAGATTTTTTATTTTTTTATCATTAGCAGTAGATCTGGCTCAGGCTCAAACAGGTACTGAAAAATAATTACCAACAACACTATTTCAGCTGAATAACACTGTCAAAAATAAAGTTGGGAGACATGGCAAAAACTTATAATTATACTTTGAGAAACTTCAATAATACGCAATATGTCATAAAAATAATTTTATTTTGACATCTTTTAATATGGAACAGACAAAGATGGGCCAGTAGAGCCACACTTAAAAATACCATTAAAAAGTGAGCAAAAAATTTTATCAACGTTTTTCACACACTGTGCTGCATTAGATCCAATTAACCAGGGCTAATTATGCTCTGTTTGTAACTGAACATGCCGCTATGTAGTGTTTTGTGTGCAAAGGAAATCTAATGTTAGTTTCTCTACAATTAACCATTTCACATGAAAATATCCTGAATTGTCACCCACTGAATTATGGAATTCCTCTGTAATATCCTTTTGATTCAGAGGATCCAATGAAATTCAACAAGAAATGTACACCGGATGAACCATAACGAGCTTGGAACATTTTCATTCACCACGGAGAAGTCATTTTTAAAAACTCCATTCATTTTTCCTATAGAGAAAACCAGCACAGATCAGGTATTCCTAATATGGACATTCTGCTAACCACATAATAATGCAAGAATTCACAAGTATATAGTGCTAGTAGGTGGACCTTTGATAAGTTTCAAGGGATTAGCTACAGCCTCAGTAAAGTGTTCCTTTCAGCTGTACTGTGAACACATATTGTGACCATATCAAGAAAAATCCTGTGCTGCACCTTCTCATGTACATACATCTGGCCCTGAATTTGCTCAGCTCAACCAATCCAGAGTTATGCTCTCCTTTCCATCCTTCACACTCATGTTTGTTTCTGCTGGAGCTGTTTTCTGCGCCTCAGTCTCTTGTCTTGTTCTTCTCAGCTGTCAGATTGGTGGGTCTGATCAATAGACTGATGCAGGGCTGGTGCTGGGAGGACACAAGTGGCCCGTCCCCAGAGGGGGACGATAAGGACACACACTAACACACACACACACACGCACACACACCCACAAAATGAAGGCAAACTCCCCCTCCCTCCACCCACACACTACACACTATGCCAGGCCATGGCAGTGAAGGCATTTGTGTGTATATGAGAAGGACAATAGGGGGTTTTGAGGCAAGAACAAAGTTTCCTTAGGCCTGTGTGAAAGTTTCTGAGAATGGAAAAGGAATAATGCTAGGAAACAACAGAAACGCTGTGATAGTTTATTCAGAAAGGCAAATACACACACCCTCAACAGTTGTGTACATAATAAATAATATGTCACATTTTAGTGCACTTCTATTGAATGCTAAGCCATGACATAAAAGATATTACATTGGTAATGTCGCCATAAAACAGCAAGAATATCTCAGTCCTGAATGTGCTTTGAAAAGCATTTTCAAGCCACATAAAGTTTAACATGAGGCCTGCATCTGCCAAGGTTCCGCACCACAATGGGGCTTCGATTCCGGCCGTCAATAGAACGAGCACAAGAAAGAAAAGGCGTGAATGTAGAGAGAAGGGTTTTAAAGAAAAAGAAGCACAGGCAGTTGGTCTGTAATGGTGATAGCAATGTTTGTTTTTTTCCTCTGAGATTCTGAGAAAACAAAGCATATTACACCTCATACAAAAGCCTGAACTAGGCAGAGTGTGATGTAGACAAAGCATTTAGAAAAGATTAAAAACAGACTGAAGAAATGTTCCTGCACAGATACAGAATGCTATTTAACACTTTTGTGCATTATAGGTGGAGAAGTATTTATGCAATGCCTCTTCTTGACTGCAGGGGGCACCCTAACATTGAATCTCCATTCAACTGCCCACTTGACAAGGATTTGAACTTGCTTAATACCAGGCAAACCAAACTACGGTGTGCTGCCTTCAGTGAACGTGGTTCCTTAAACGTTTGCTTCCTCATACCTTCGAAAAGACATAACGCATCTATAAATGGCATCAAATCTCAAAATAATCAATGTCTAGCACTCAGTGCTTGATCTTTGACACCACTCAGACAATGCCTAAAATGGTCTGACCTCTTTAATTCACTGATTCATAGAAATTCTAATCATCTTCCAGATTCAGAACAGTCCTGTGGAGAGCCCTCTAGACCAGGCCCTCCAGGCAAGCCTTAGCAGCCCACTCTGCAGGGAGAGCGAGTGACCTCACCCCCCGTCCGGCGGCTGGCACGGCTGATGGATGGGAAACATATGGCAGGAGGAGTGTACTGCCTCACGTTCCGGATGAAGCGGGAAAGAGAGTGGGGAGCATAAGGACATGAAGAAACTCAACGTTCATTCTCCTTCCTCAACCTCATATTCCCTCTGCTTTCTCTTTTATCACTCCATCGCCCTCCTAACCTCCTGTTATCTCCTCTCTTTTTCTTTTTCCCATCTCCTCCCCATATTCCTCAGCACTTAGCTGGTCTACATTTTTGGCCCTCTGTACACGCTCACCAATCTTTTGGAGTTTCTCCATACATTTCTTATCCATTCTAACACTTCTAACACTTCTACTCCTTTTATCTTCTCTTCTCTGATCCCTCTTCTTTTCTCCTTTCCATCCTTCTCTTTTCATCTACTCTTATCGTTCTGCCCTCTCCTTTCTTCTCCTCTTCCCATCCACCAATTTTCTTCAATTTCTTTTTTTTGTCCTCTAAACTTTTCTCCTCTTATTTTTTCCCCCTTCTTTCCTTTAACCTTCTCACCTCTTTGCTCCTTTCTTCTCCTTTCCTTCTTCTTTCCAACTTTTCTGCTCTTGTTTCTTTTCCCCTCTCCTCCTTCTTTCTGTCCTCCTCTCATCCACTCCCTTCTTCTCCTCTCCATAAGTTTTTCGCCTTACCTTTCTTCCCATCCCCTGTGCTCGTACTCTCCTCTCCTTTCTTGTTCTCTGACTGATATGAAATGTGCTGTGAGATGTGCTCCAGAGTCTTTAAGACAGAGTGTGTGTTTAGGGACACACAGTGTGCATAGAGAACATCACTAAAGCATTTGGTCAAACATTTCATTTACACACTCCTTCACTCCTACTTTTTGATATGGAGTCAATTAGTATGAATAGAACTGCATGCCTACACCATCACAGACATTAAAGTTAAAGTTAATTAATCTCAAACAGATTAGCTGTTATCTATAATAGTGGGACTATGGAAATATGTACACCGCATTGATAGAATACATCCATATTTTCCAAACATTAGTCCATGTTTGCATCCAAGCAGTTTCGCATGATGCTAACCTGGTGGCTAAGTGTTTCAATAGCTGTTAGCTACTTTAGCCTTGTGGTCTCCAAGAAAATTTCATGTCAAAACTTTTCAACTATATCTGAGGCAGCTGGAAAACTTGAATTTGATATTGATAGAATTCCACAGAATTCAATAAATGAGTAAATAGCGACTGTAAGACATGAGTGATCCATTCTCCATCCACAAGTGCTTCTCTTGCGACAAAAGTCCCATTCGACATAATGAGAAACTGCAGCATGCAACTCAGTCTTTGTCAAAATAACTACATTTACAGACCGATATTCATTTCAAATGAAGCACATTTAGCATGGTGGCAACCTCACTGTTTCCAACATGCCTAGTTTTGAATAGCAACAATCGAGACCAGCTTCAAAGCCTGGAAATGCCAAACATGTCTTGGCTGTTCAACTATATCTGAGGTAGCTGGAAAACACGATTTTACAAAACGTCTGCTTTATTAACTGGTTAAAATGTGAAATAATGTGGACATTTTCATTATGGAAACATATAGACGGGACCAGCTCACAGTTTAGGTGATAGATTCCAGACGTGAGAAGAGTTGAATGCTTTTAAAAGCATCAAAAGTGTGTAGATGAAACAGCTACAAATACACTGCCTGATGTCTGATGGACTGAACGGCCCTCTAACACCCTGATCGCTTCCCCCTCTCCGTGAAGTTTTGTCTGTCCAAAAGAAAACTGTTCTAATGTTTAGGGAGCTCTTCTCCTCAGGTCATGAGGCTCCTCAACCAGGACATTCACATTCACTCAACAGCACTCCTATACCATTATGCCTTCTGCCCTCTTTCTTTACTATAAAAGCATATGACCATTCAACATTTGCACAACGTAAATCTTCTATTTATTCTCCATTGTAAATGCTCAGATACACTTAGTCTCTAGTTTGTATATATTGTTAGATTTACATTGTTAACATTTGTATGTTTATGCTATTATTCTAGTCTTTATTCTTTTTTCTTGTTATTGCAGTGACTAAGGAGTGATTCAGGGTTATATTTCACTGCATGTTACATGTGTGTAACAGTATATGTGACAAATAATCATATTAAATCTTAGATCTTTAGCCGTTTCGGAGTGAAGAGCAAGGTTCTACTCCTCTAGCTAAAGGCCAGGGTATGCACCTGGGTCTGTAGCCAGTACCAAAGTAAAGGTGTGTGTGTGTGTGTGTGTGAGGGAGAGCAGGCACAGCGTGCAGCTGCCTCTAGCAGTGTATGTGCTGGAACCGCAGGCAAAGAGAGGCAAGATGATCCCATCAGCCCTCCTGCTGAGAGGTCTGGAGACAACACACTTTCACTCCTTCCTTCAATCTCTCTGTTTCTCTGATTCTATCAACCACCCAGACCCTGCTGCGCTCGCAACATTTACATATTTCTGCAGTCCAACTGTGCCAAACTGGAAGAGGCAGACGTATGGGTGGACGTGGAGGGAAATTCAATAGATGAGTAAGTACCGACTGTAAGACACGAGCGATCCGTGCTCTGTCCACGACAAAAGTCTTATTCAACATAATGAGAAACTGTACCGTACAGCTCAGTCTTTGTCAAAATAACTACATTTACAGTGCCATATTGGTTTCAAATTATACATATTTTGCATAATCAGTGTAATGTTAGCATGTCGGCAACGTCATCATAGCTACAACAGACTTCAGATCCACAGGCTGGAATCACAACTCGTCTGAAAACTCCTGTTCAGCTTTTTCCACAGGGAAGCACAGTATCTGTGGCCTGGAATACCTGTATGTGTTTCTTTAGTAATTAAACAACACTTAACCTGACTGAACACACTCATTCTCAGTCTATTTAGGACTGTTTCACCTGTTAAAGGAAGGTGTATCTTTTCCCATTGCACAGCAGAACCATAAAAGTAGGTGATGTACTCTTGAGGCTGTGCTGTGGTCACATGGATGCTGGTGTTAACAGTAAACCCAAATAGTGCCTCACCCGATTAAAGATCTGCACTACAATACTGTGCTAATAGGTACCTATGCAAATTTTTTTCACTGTGTTTTTCTGCTAGCAAAGTTGACAGTAGAATAAATGCAAACAAACAAGAAAGCAGTAAAAAGTATTACGATTTGTTTGTATGCTAATCAGTAGTTAACATTTTGTGAGCTGGTGAGGAGAACACTGGTTTGGTTCCAGATTCCTCCTCGGTTCCTCCGGCGTTGTTTTGATTTGTGAAATTCCATCAGCAGCTCCTGGTTTAATTTAATAAAGGACTGATTAATGCTGGGCTTCCACAAAGAACTCTTCGACATACTGAACATAAAGTCACTATTTACTGTGTAAAGTTATTCGCATTTAATCTTTTTAGTTTTATTTAGTATATTTAGTGATATTAATGTGAAAAAACCACCTTCTGCTCACCTAAACAGGTTTTAAATATTATTTTCACAGGTGCCTAAGGATTTTGCACGGTACTGTATGAGCACCGAACACGTGAGCCCAGGTATGATACAGGTGACTTGGCACTAGAAATTATGACGAAATGTGTGAGCACAGATTTAGAACCACGCCACAGCATGCCACACCATGGTGGAAAAACAGCATGAAGCTCCACAGTTGTCCAAGATATGCTACTTTAAAATGTTCATGGTGAGATTGTTTGTTTGTCATTTTATCATTCCCACTACCTTTTTAGAAAAGCTGAATGACATAAAAAGCACTTTCCCTCCTGTCCCCAACCACCCCAGAACTCACTTCATTCGTTCTAAAGATCTCACACACACACACACACACACACACACACACACGGACACACACCCCCCTGCTGAGGGCGATGTGCGTCAGACACACGGTCAGCACCTTTAAAACACACGAAGCCGATGTGATTCATCTCTCTCCCGGGGCTCTCCCTCGGCTCGCTGAGCCGCGCCGCACTTTCAGCTGATTACAGAGACAGAGCCTCGGAGCCGACACACAATACTAACAAAATACCCCAGCCATAATCATACAAATGACTCTTCACTTATTTATCTGAGGGATTATTATCTACTGAATCTACTCTACATCTACTTTTATACTAATTAGAGATGACACAGATCCAGGCAGGTATCAGTATACGGATTATGTCAGCAGAAAATGCTGGATCGGATAACAGGGGAAAAGAGATCTGACCTGATCCTGTAATAAATCTAGCCTGAAATAACACACTTTCACATTATATGATGTTGTTTGCTGTGTGTTTCTTCCTGTGGGGCAGGGGAGTGAGTAGTCTGAGCATGGTAGCCTAGGTTAGATACTGATCCCAAGTGCAGTGCTTTGATTAAAAATAGATAATTTGAGGGCTTCCAAGTGAAGCAACCGTCTAAGCACTGGCCCTATAATCAGGAGATCTTCAGTTTGATGCCCATGGCCAGGAGTCCAAGAGAGCATGATTGGACTCTCTCCCAGAATCAACATGCATGATGATGGTCAAAGTGTATGTCAGTCAACTAAACATGACCTGGTAGCCTTAACTCTCCCAGCCTGGTGATGTAAGGACCTAGCTAGTGGGTAGAGTCAGGGAGAAATTCAGTCTAAAAGCTTAGTAGTAAAAATATATATGTATCAGATTGATTGGTCAAGGTTTCAACCGGTATCCCTATAGGAAAAGGAAAAGGTGTTTTTTATAGTAATAAGAAAAGTATTTTGCAAGAGTACTGGAAGAGTAAAAAAAGGAGAGTGTGGCCTAATTTAAAATTTAAAAGCAAAATTATTTAACGTGCATTTGCCGAATGCTCAGATTCAAAGTCGCTGCGGTTCTTATTAAGTGTTATAAGCCATTCTTAATGGGTGTTGACATGAATCTGGCCATTTTTACTGGGTGCTGTCATAATTCTGGCCATTCTTGCTGGGTGTTGTCATGAATGCCGAGATTCGTCACAACACCCACTTGGAATGGTCACGACTTAAATAAAAACATTTGTGATTTGTGATTTGTGAAGTGGTGGTGTAACACTGTACCGGAGATGTTCGATACAGTTGGTGAACAATAAATTGCACTGCTGCAGCATTCACCGATCCCTCCTCGATCCAATAGCATTGAGGGAGCATCCCGGATGGGTGTTATCAGGCAGGGGAGCGGGCGGATCATCCTCGCAGGCTCGGCACACAGCGTTCCTCCTCCCCCACCCTTAGAGTCTGAGTAACGTCGCAATCAAAGCCGGGGAAGGAGAGCGAGATAACTGGGAAGATGTGATCAAAGCACGGAGGGACCTCTCAGCACCAGCCTCTGCTAAAGCCGATTTACCTGTTTGTTTACTCTGATCCCTGCCGGAGATCTAATGTGCTTTGGTGCCGAAATCTGCAGCAACAGGATAATGGGAGGAGGCAGCACTACTGACAGCCTGTATTGGCAGATATGCGCAAGGCCTGCTTGAGGAAAGCGGAACTGGCTTTGGATGACATGCCGAGTTGCGATGTGGCTCAGAATCAAGGAAAAAAAAGACAAACATTCGGACCGATATGCAGCGGGGTTCCCTAAAGACACCAAGACAATGTTTATGATTCAAGGCTCTTTCCTGGATAAGCCTGACGTAGCGTTTAGGAGAAAAAGCAGTATGTTAATCACCATTTTAAAATAAGAATATATATATTTTTAAGTAGAAAAAAAGATTTTATTTTATGATTTTAAATTGAAACAGTTATTGTTGTTTATACAGTCCAAAATAAATAAAGGAATACATTAATAAATACTGGTAGCACTTTACTTAAACTTTAATACATAACGCTAAGACAAAGCAGTTTTATGCTGTCAGCAGATTATTTTAAAAAATACATAATTACTGGTGTAGTCATAACAGATGCTATGTTGATGTTATGATGTTAAACCTGCATGTGACCCAGACTGTCATTATATCAATATTGTAGCTTCTGTCATGACTATGACCATTACTGGTAACTGTCACATTGATGGACTCAATGAAATTACAAAATTACATTTAAATCAGATAAAACAAATGAAATAATTCTTGACTTGACTAATGGTGAAACTCATGAATGCTTGCTGCGGCTAAATATTTATCATACTGTAATATTTCGTTTGGCCGCTGTCCATGGTGCTGAAAGCCTTTTCAGCAGCTGTTTCCAAAAATGTTGTCTGTGTGCACTGTTTATGGTGGGCTGAGGATCAAAAAGACAGAAACATTTACCATGAATGAAGACAGATTTTTAACTTTCATACATAAAGATTTAACTTTTAATACTCTCACACTGAAACCTGAAAGTGTCCTGAATGTGTCCTCATAGTGTTAGTCGCTTTGGATAAAAGCGTCTGCCAAATGATTGTAATGTAATGTTCTTTCGCTGGGTGAGGAAGTGAGGTGGATATCTTTGTGGCAGGCCAAATTATACATCCTCATGGGCGAACTTAGGCCTTCAGGGAACACTTTGGGCAGCTCTGATTTAAAGTCTAGGGTCTTTCATATTATATTCTAGAATTTTATATATTATTAAAGGAGAAATATACAACATATACCTTGAGTGGTCAACGCGGTGGATGAACATACCACTGACATCAGCACAAGTCACAGCACAGCAGGTTTAACCTTCAAAAGCATCAATACAATCTTAACAAAGACCTCCCAAACAATGTATTTCAAAACTCAAAATACCACGTCATGTCAAAGCCCAGCTCCTGTCGACTGGCACCCTGCTGCTTTCAATGACATGAAGTGAATAAAATCAGAGACTGTAAATCCTGCCTAATGATGCCCGCAGGTGGTCCCCTGAGGAGAGGCAAACATGCATGTGCATACACACATATGAACGCAAATAAACACACACAAACACACACACACACACACACACACTAGGCATGTTTCATTTTCCCCAACTTCCCCTAAGTAACCATCAACAGAGACTCCTCCTCTCAACCAAACCTCAAATCCCTGAAAAAAGCTTTATCCATGTTTAAGTTCTGCTTTGATGTCTTCTCTCTTTTGCTCTCTTTCTCTCTCACACACACACACAGACACACACACACACACACACACACACACATAAAATTCCATGTCCGACACTTTCAAATTCAAGCCCAGGCCCCAGTTTATTAACAGAAGCAAGCGAATACTTTGGTTAATTAGTGGTGAGCGGAGCTTCGTGTTCATAAATAAAGCAGTGCTATCGTCATCGCACTGCCCGAGCCCCGCTAGCCTTCGTCAGTAAGTTATGGCAGAGGGAGAGGGCAAGCAGGAGTAAGACGGTGAGATATAGCTGAGATTTAACCCAGAAAAAGAACTGAGAGGCGCTCCATTCATATCAGCTAGAGCCTTTCCCTTGGCAGGATGGGCAATGAGTCAGACTGGGAGATAAAAGAGAGAGAGAGAGGGAGAGAAAGAAAGAGACTATGTACAGAGCCTGAGCCAAAGAAAACATGGTGGAAGTAAATAAAAAATCAGTTTTCTGCTTCAGTAAAGTCTTCAAATTAGGATCATTATAATCAGTGATATTAGTAATTGAGTAATAAATTGATTATTTTCATAGGAAAATGTGTAATTAAGAGTTTTTAGGCCATACAATAAAAACGGACTGTTATGTGTTTTTTATGCATTTTCATTATGATGTTTCTGGTATTCCATGTTTTTCCAATGGAGCAGTAACAGAAATCTCTTCCACCGGCAGCAGGACTGGCAGGCCACCTCAGCAGAGCACACTCAAATAATATTCTCTCTGCTGCACCAGTAAAATAGATGTACACTACATGGCCAAAACTATGCAGACTACTCACTATCACACCTATATGAGCTTGCTAGACACCCAGTTCTCAAAGCATATAAAGTCAGTTCCATTCCCGAGTAAAAATAAAATGGCCCTTGTATCTCAGTGGTGCCACTAGCAGTCATGGGATTTAAACCCACAACCTTCCGATCGCAAGGGCAACTCCTTAACCACCAGGACACCAGCCGCCCTGGTGGTGCAGCAAAGAGCCTTCTCAAAAGTGTTGACACAAAGTTGGATGTGTATAAATGTCTTTCTACGCTGTAGCATGAAACTAATGAGCCTAGCCCAAATTCTGAAAACCAGCCCCTGACCATTATCCCCCCTCCACCCAACTTTGAGGTAGGCACTATGAATGCTGGTAGCTGGTGTTCTCCTGGAATCAGCTAAACAGGTTTAACCATGCTTTTACTCTGCTCTAGTTAATGCTTGGCAATGTGCACACTGATCTTAGGGGTCATTCTGTGGAATCGGTACATTTTGAAAATTTGGATTTTTTTTTTGGAAAAAACAACATTTTCACATTTGTATATTGTTCTAAAAGTAATCTCATTGTTAAGCAATGTTTTTAGCATGAACACATATCATCTCTATAAAAATTAAATCATTTTATCAGTGTCCCCTGATTTCAAGTCAACTCTGTTACTGACACAGCAGTGACATAATTTACAGGAAGTTACATCATTTACAGGAAGAGGACTTCCAACATTTAGAACACAAGTATGTTGCTCTCTTCTATGTAGAATAATATTTTTTATATCTTGATATTTACCATATCTAAGCAATATCATTTCAAACTGTATGACATCTGCTCTTGTGACCTTGAACATTAGCTAACTAGAGGCAAATTAGCTTAATATCATCAACCCTGTTACTGTCAGTCCTGTTACTTTTCTATGATGGCATATAAAATATCATACAATAAATAAAATAAATAATCTGAGATGGCACCATAAAATGTATTGTCACTTTAAAAAATTTACCCCTTAAGGGTTATGCGCAGTTGCTTGGCCATTTCACAAAGCTCCCAATGCACAGTATGCTGATGGGGCTTCCAGAGGCACTTGGAACCTGTAGTGAGTGATGCAACAGAGAATAGGCAATTTTTATGCACTACACCCTTCAGGACACAGTAGCCCCTCTTTATGAGTTTGTGTGGTTTGACACTTTGTGGCTGAGCTGTTGTTGCTTCTAGATGCTTCCATTTAGCAATAACTGCAATTACAGTTGACTGGGGCAGCTCTAGTAGTGCAGGAATTCCATAAACGGACCTCGTGACACATTGTGATCATAATACTTAGGTGCCGATTCAATATGAAATGGGATTCTGCAAATACTGCGATTCTTCAGATATCATTACATAATACTAATTTTTTTACAATTTTACAATCACTTTATTTATTAATAGCTGCACAGCTGAGTTAAATCTGAGTAAACATGTACACATAAGCATACTCCAAATAACAATTTCCCCCCTCCAAAACCAAAGGGACAATTAAAAAATGGAAAACAATACCTGCCAATGTGTGAATAGTTTATATATTATAAATTTATATTCATGATTATTGAATCTCCTCATAAAAGAATCGTGATACATAACTGAGTTCTTTTTTTCCTGCCCATGTTTGTTTATGAAGATTACATAGCTATGTGCCTCATTTTACACACCTGCTAGCAATGACTGTCGCTGAAACCGCAGAACCCAGTAATTATGAGGGATGTCTACATACATCTGGCCTAAAAGTGTAGACGAAAACACCAATAAACACATTTGTGTGACTTCAAAACATGTAAAGGGCCAATATCATAGGAAACTGAATGTAAGCATGTCAACACAGAATTACTATCAGTAGGAGAATTTAAAATATGCATTATCATTATGCAAATTGCTATTTAATCACTGCAGATTAATCAAGAAATTAAAGTACTTTTGAAGTAATCACAGCAGCCCTAATTCAAATCGTTTGTGATGAGCTTGCATTATTAAGAAAGTAAAGATATTGTGTTAATTCATATTGAGTGTAATGGAAAGAACTATCTCACACTTTGGTCAACAAAGAAGCTCCCAGATTTTACATGGATAACAGTGCTTCTCTCTTCTTCCCTCTGCTTTAAACTGTACAGTACAGGTTTCTCTGATTAGCTACCAAACGAGAGCAATGACAGTGAAAACACAGGTGGTCACTGATGACCGGCACAGTCAATAACACAGAGGTCATCTCCCCTGCATTGATTTTTTTCTCCTTTTTTCTCCACGCTGCTGTACTTTTATCTAATTCATCTCCTTTTTTCTTTTTCTCTTTTCTCTGTAGATTCATTTAAGGAGCTTCTTGAAATATCTGCAGTCAGCGTGTCCATTTAAATACCAAACAGCTTCTCCACAAAATGCCACTGGCCTTTTCACACCCATGCTGTGTGGAGCAAAACGTTTCATACATGAGTGAGAGAAAGGGGGGGGGGGAGGGAGAGAGCGGGGGGAAGA
>JBBPCY010000136.1:10598107-10624437 GCA_037974405.1 Brachyalestes nurse
CACACACACACACACACACTCACACTCACACTCACACTCACACTCACACTCACACTCACACTCACACTCACACTCACTCACACACGCTCTTGAGGCAGTAGGGGGATGCCTTACCTTGTTTTAGGGGATGTTGTTAGCCACTCTTCATGCTTTTCAAATGATATCAAGTAGGCAGCGATCTCCTGGAATGAAAGAAAAACAAGAGGTTTTGAGATTTTTATCCAGCACTGGCACGCTCCTTGATCTCACTTTGAGAATTTCACTTATTCACCTGTTGATAACGTCAAAGTAAACAAAACAAAAGCCTGTCACGCTCAAAACAGCAGTGAGCGAAATGACAGCAACGTTGATGCCTTTAGCTTTGGATGTTTCATTCTCCACTTCGCAGGGAAGTTGCGTTTAGGACAAGTAATCCTTTCCTTTTATTGTGCTGGCGAGACACGGGCGCTTTGATCACATTGCAGATGAGTGCTTCAGGGAGCTCAACCTTGGACTGATGTTACAAAAATACGGCCTCAGCAGGCCCTCAGCCAGGGGTTTTCATCTTGTTAGAGAGAACACGAAAAAACCAGAGGTTACAGTTCACTCTTTTTGTGCTCTCACTGGCACTCTTGATGTTCCGTAGTCCATCAACTGTACTTTATCCAGGCAAACTGAGTTTTTCCATCTTCCCTCTGCTACACTACAACAACCTGACTTGCTAATCTTCGTGAAAACTGACTCAGTTGAAAATGTATTAAACTCCATCATTTAAAAACTGTGATTGCCGTGTAGCACTACATACCATATTCAGTCAAGCCCTGTCAGACAAGTTTCATGCCCAAAGGTGAATGTCCCAACTGCCCTCCTGGAGCAGAGATAAAAGAACTCTGAATGTTTTCAGATGACCTGATGATGACCACTGGTGGCTGGTTGCTATGCCAGAGCCCAGCTGCCTCTCTGGGTCATTCGTCAGTCCCTCGTGCTGAACACTGAGCAGCCCGCTAAGAGTGGGATTACACAGCCACGGGGGTTTAGGAGTGTTCTAACTGATCTATTCATACTCCGCTCACAATTTTTTTTCCTTTCACAGCTAGTGAGCTTGGGCAGAATACAAAAGAAAATCTGTCAAAAAAAAACGTTCACACACCTAAATCATTTGCATATATTATGCAATATTTCTTTCTGTTTACACTACCTACATTGCTAGAATCTGGCTCAATGCATCTAGGCAGGTTGTAAACAACGGCATATAATTTGCCAGAACACTGCCTTAAGCTTAATTACACAAGAAAAACTTTACCACATATTAACAGCCTTGGATTCCTGCACCTTTCACATATACATTTCTGGATATCTAATTTACAAAACAAATTTTGCATGGAATATCTTCTTGTCACAAATGGGAGAATTCACACCATTTGATAGCAGCATTACTGACTTAGATGTGACATTTATTTAGTTAAAAAAATTAAAAAGTGGAGTAGGGGCTCCTGAGTGGTGCAGTATTAAACATTAGCCTTATTATCTGGAGTTCTAAAGCCTGATCCCCAGCAGTGTCATGACTGCCTGTAACCCGGAGTAGGCAGTTACAGAGTGGAATCTGCCATAACTTAAACTGAAGAGATTTCAGGTAAAATTATATTCTTTATTCTGGTTGCATTTCATGCACCTCTTTGTTCTGCTCAGGCAAGTCAGCTAGCATCACGTACAAAGCAGCACCACAGAAACACGTTTCTCTCCAAGATTGACAACCAATTAATCAATCATCGGCATCAGTGAAGAGTCACTCAGTGTTGCAGTGCCACCTCAAACACACTTCTAAATAGTGCCCACTTGTGAAGCCCACTTTAACCTAATTAATGTGAGTGAATGAGTAAATTACAAGACGGCAATAACTACATCCCATCTATACTAACAATGTGACCATTCACACACATGCACTCTAAACCAGACCTGCTTTGGCAGGTACGATTTTGACAAAAAGCTACAGTGTTTTGATTAGGGTGAATAGAATGAAACATTTTGTTGCGAAAAGTTTGTCCAACCTTTAAAGAAAGAAGAAATGAAAGAATGTAACTGTGGGCTGAGTATACATGGTCAATTCCTGCATCCAGCTGGGATAGAACATCCCTCCATCATCTTCCGGAGAAAGAAATATGTCCAGCACCTTGGTCTCACCGTATAACAATTGCACGGAGGACCAGAGGCAGCTTAAGACAAAATTCACATGCAGAACACCCGCTCATCCCTTGAATTCGGAGATCACTGGAGAGACTCAGAGCTCATTTTATGCGCCAATGGTCGCGGTTGAGCAAGGCATGAGTGGAATGCATGTCCAAGCGTCTAGTGCATGGAGTCGAGCCATGTCACGGAAAGGTTAACAACTTCATCACACCATGTTATAGGTGCCTTATGAGGGCTTATGCAAAGGAGGGACATGTTAAAGAGAGGGAAAAGGGAAAGAACAGAAGCAGAGGGCAGAACATAAAGATGCTTCTCACAGGATAGACAGGATTCTCAGCTGAATGACTTCTCCAAGCCTGGTTGGATATCAGCGCCACAGCCATATGCTCTGTGGGCTGTGCCATGACGAGTGTAGAGACTGCCTGGAGTGGTGGATGGGCAACGTCACTGCTACCCTCCTTGGATGATGGTGCATGAGATGGGCATGACAGAGCCAATAATGGCTCCAAATACTAAAGGAAAAAGTATGTGCAATATGGAGGTTCAAAAAGTGGAGTATGAATGAAGAAGAGAGAAAAGGATAGACAGACAGAAAGGTATATATTGGATGTTTTAGCAGAATTGCTGAATTTATAGGTTTTAGGAAAATATATGATTTAACAGAGCCCAGCATCAACCAAAAATAAAAAAAGAAAGAAAATAAACTTACTATCTTATAAATCCTCTGTGGTAATTTTGGGAATCGTTAAAAATTCAGCGACTGCATTAAAATACCTATGGCAAGCTTTATATTTTAGCAGGTTTGATAAGCAAACCTCAATTTCTAAGTCAGGGGAGGACTCCTGAGCCCACTAAGGCCACTGCAGATAAGGCAAGTCAGCTAAGTGCCTGTTCCATTGTTTCAACAGTTTTCAAGAAAATATCCTAACATCTTGGTATTGTACCATCCTCTGTGACCATGGTGCATGCTCTTTTGTCTTCCTGTTTACCACTGGGCCAGGTTTTCATTAGCGTGGCCTGATTGCTTGTCAAGTCAAGACCTCCAACGTCCCCTGGCGCATCTTTGGAGCGAAAGAAAAACAATGACCCGCTACAATCTGGCAAACAGGAATAAAGACTGACGACGACCAAAGGGGAACTGGGCTTTTGTCAAATTCTGTTTATTCAGGATTCAATTCTCAGTGGCTTGTTAGTTTTCACTGTCCCTTTTTTTCTTGTTGTTCCTGTTCTTTCTTGCACCTTGTCACTTTTTCCCAGCCCTCCTCTCTTCCCTCTTTGCCTGCTTTACTATTCCTATTATATTTCTGCTTGGTGCTCCTCACTCAGAGCCGTAGTCACTGCAGAGATTATATGACAAAGTAGTTTTGCATTGAAATGAAGATGAAGGCCTGCAGGCTTTAGCGTTCTGCCAGAGAATCCCCCTTCTTCCCCTCCCCCTGACTTCCCCTCCACCCTGGGGGCCAGTCATTCGGCTTCCAGTGAGCCTGCTCCAGGCAAGCGCTTCTCTCACCTACAGTTAACCTGAAGGGTGACGCCTGGGTCTTGCTCTGACTGCCAATGAGATTCCTTCAGAATCTAAGAAGCCGTCATATGTGAAAACTCCTCAAAGTGCTCTTTAAACTACAGTGGGGAGGGGGGAACCAGGAGTCGAATGCCTGGGAGAGGGAGATCCAGACAAAACCCACGCCTCTTCAACCCTCCTTTTTAGAAGACGTCTGTCTCTTTCTCTTGCCTTCTCCTTTAGCTTGTGCCTTTAATGCTTGATGCTCAACTTTATGAAATGTAAATTGGCCTCTTGAGGAAATCAGCCTTAAATGTGTTCTCACAATTTCACAGGGAAAAAAAAAACATCAGCAACCTCACCGGTGCTTTCAAAAGGCCAACCCTGCCATCGGCCTGCAATTGTTGTTTTCGATATAAAAGGGGGAGTCTCAAACAGGATGACTTCCATTATCTGGCAGAGTTTATGCTTGAAAACATGCTGTGCAACCATGTGTGTTGTGGTGTTTTCTGCTCAGGTTGTATAGAAGTTCAAACTACCATTACATTCTATTTCAGTAGCTATTTATTCAAAGCACTAGGGGCTCTCTGAAGAACCACTTCGCTGAAGTGATCAAGGAGCTGTTCCAGTGGAGTTGAGGGGAGGCCTTTGTTGTATTTGTGAATTAGCCATAGGTAAAACTATGCCATGTCAAAATTAGTCAAGGCAATAAACACATAAAAAAAGGGAGTAAATGTGATGTTGTGGAATCGGAGTTTACTTTAACACTGAGAAAGTAATAACAATGTTGAATGCTAGAATAGCATAATCTGTTCTCACATTTGCTGTTTAATCTAACTGCACATTAATCATGGACTGTTTCAACGCAGAGGCTAAAAGGAAGGCCTAAGGGTCCTGAGGGACTGTCCCAAAAAGGAACAGGTGACAAAGCATAAATTCTGCTTTGAGCTTAGATTTTCTCTAGGGTGCAGACAAAGATGGGTAAAAAAATATTATCCCATTGAAAAACTCATTTCCATATTTAATCAAAGGGTAAAATGAAAGGTTTGAGACTGAACCAGTTTTAAAATGTGTCCTCTTCTGTTACTTAAAGTCTCTGTCAGACCTCTGCCTTTTCCTTTAGTCTCCCCAGGTTGCCTAAAACCAGTTTCAAAAATCGCAAGTTGGCAAAGTAAGAAATCAATATTAGTCTCAGTCTTTGGTCCCATCTGAACCGCACTATAACTCCTTAAACCTGGAGTAAGTGTGAAATGAATCATGCTCAGTTGTGCTCCCTAAACCCCAGCAGCATCACTTTTAATCAGACTAATCCAGGGGATCCAGCAGGCCGATCTGGCACTCAAGCCAGGGGACCGAGGTGCAAATGGATGAGAGGGAGGACAAAGGGAGAAACGGACCTGTCCACGCACATGAAATAACGCAGAAGACAATTAGACCGAGGTTTCTCGCCAATTCCTAAGCTCTCATAACACGCTGTGTTTGTATTAAGGATAATACGCGATGGGTCTGTGATATTTCAAGAGTCCTAAAACATGATTGGCTCTGATGTTTGCCATGATTAAAAAAAGAACCCATCCTGCCCCGGTTTATCAGTAATGAGAAGTGATGGTAAGTCAGCCCTCCCACAGTCATCTCAATAATCATAATCAAATTCACTATCTCATTCTTTTACATTTTCTCCCCGCCCACTCAGTCAAGGAGAAATCACAGTATCACAGGAAGTAAATTGACACTCCACTTTAAAAAGTGCAATGGAAAATTGAGTCATTAATCATAACTCTCACAGCCCCCACTCCAATCCCAATCCTGTCCACACTCACACACACACACACACACACACACACACACACACACACACACACCACCACACCTCAATTCCAATGTGATACTGAGGAGTGACCAAAGCTTGTTACACAGAGGAGATAAATACTTCCCTTAACTGTCATTTGCCACTGTCTCCCCTGCAAACCTCTGTATGCTGATGCCACTCCAGCACTCCTTTTGATTAGTGGCTTTAGCTTCTGAGCCCGGCTCAAGGAGAGAGCCCCATGGCAGAGGGGAGAAGGACATCATGGTGGCCTGAGATTGATGTGCAGTCATGCTGTCGTGGGACAACTATAAAGGATCATGTATGAGCAACCGTCTCAGTGGAGAAATCCCAGTCGTTAAGAGCTTTCAAACCTGCCATCCATTTACAATTCATCTTAGCTGAAGAACCCTCGATTCTGATTTGACCATGTCATCACAATGGGGCAAACACTATAAAGGGTGCATATGTCAGTTATCGAATAAAGTCTGAGAGTCCCTATAGTCATTTTGCGGTGATGCTTAAACAATAATAAAAAAAATTATGAATGATGCTAGTTACTGATTGAATTGGGGCAGCTGGTGGCCTAGTGGTTAGGGAGCCGCCCCTGTGATCAGAAAGTCATGGGCTCAAAGGTACCGTCCCCACACACTGTTCCCTGGGCACCCCTCACTTGTGAAACCATAGTAACCACGTAGCAACACCTTAGCAACCACCTGGAACATCCCAACAACCCCCACACTTTTTTTCACTGACATGCATTCTAGGTTTAAATGATCTGCAAGTGAGAAATTATGCATATACAACATGCTTTAATCCCCTGCAATTCATCTGAGGCTTAATTTCATGGCATCTAAAGTCCTAGAATTAAATACATTTTTGTAAAAAGTACTGTACATATTAAGCACATGTTCATTTCAGCATGACTAACACGCTTCTGCCAGACAGCTGGCTGCTAGCCTGCACTTGATACGTTGCAGACCGCGGCACACAAAAGGTCAACAGGTCAAAAGGGGCTAGAACGGCAGGGCTGTACTGCAGGTGTTCCTTCTCCAGCTGCACCTGTTTAAGCTCAACCTACTCTGCTCTTGCTTGGCTCCAGCTGCTGGACGACGTGTAAACAGTTGCATGTAGCAGTGTGTGGTGCTGTGTCACGACCATGTCTGTTTTGGGTTATTAATATTAACGAGAAAAATGGGTTCCAGGTTTGTAGGGATGAATTATGAACGAACAGCAAGGCCAGGGGCCTAGTCCAGCTTGGGCGGTGCATGTTTTTTTAAATGCATACGTTCACTCTTTTCTCGTCTGCTGCTGCCTCGTCGCTCCACAGACATTGATGGCAGAGGTTCAGATTCTCGGGCCAAATCTGTCGTCTGGTGGGCCGGGTGATATATCATGCAGGGATCGATCGGCAATCGATGTTGAATCCTGAAGGAGATCGGCGCTCTTGGCCGTGCTGCTGGACTCCTGCCACTTTGACGGCCAGGCTGCCCCTAAGCAACTTGAGAGCTTGCACTAGAGAGCTTGGCCAGAATCTGACCACTATAATGTTTTAGTCTTTATGTTTTGTAGGAGTGAGCAGCATGGCAAAACCATGACTTGTAAGATGTTGATCCTTGCAGACATTCAACGTATGTCTCGAGATCTTTACGTTTTTGAGCAGCAACTTGTCACTGTGCGGTTTATGCAGTTAATATGCACTGTTGTTTCCAAGCAGTTATCTGGGCACTGGTGATACCCGTCACATAATCAGAAAAGCGCATCCTTATGCAATTTATCATGACGATGATGATAACATACAGTCATACTGCACACCCCACTCCCTTTTTCACTCTTTCCTTTAATTTTTTACACACATTTCCCCTGCATGCTCTATTTTTTCACTATTTTCTCATCCTTCCTTTGTTTATTTTAACTTATTCTCTTTTACCTCTCTTTTTTTCCTCGACGCTCTATGACAGTCCCTCCACTACTTTATTTGTTTGTTTTGGTGAGCTGTAGAACTCCAAGCAGTGATAAGGATAGAGTATTATAGTAGAGGAAAGGCACAGGACAGACAGGGGAGGCTGAGTGGTCGGGAGGGAGTTGGCACTTAGCAAAATTGTTTTTCTCTTGTCCAAGGGCCAAGGCTACTGCCTTCTCTGATAAAAAGGAAACTATCATTTGAAGGGATACTATCAGTTAGCACTTAGCTGAGTGGGTGGGAAAGGAGACAAGAAAGAGAAAGGCTGGGAGAAATTGAGACATCGAGGGCCAGCCATTACTGAAAATAGTCGTCACATCATTACAGGTAATGAGCTTCTCGCTGTATGTTACCGCATAGGCTACAATTTTCCATATAAGCTGGTGTCTGTGAGCTCTTATACACTTATTAAATGTCAATTAAACTAATTAAAAGCTAAAACACCTTATCCAGTGTTCATATCGACTGGTCATTATTTCTGTTTGATAATATCCTCTAGCATCGCTCTATGATCCTCCTTCACTTTCTTTCTGCCTAACTTGGTCTGATAAAATCTGAACCAATGCTTGTGAATCATTTTCAATTTAAAAAAAAAAAGGCAATCTGACACATTAGGTTTAAAGTGCTCATTAAGACAGAAACTCCACAAACGGAGGAAGCTGTCTTCCTCAAATTACCATTTCATTGTCCCCGCAATTTCCCCATAATCACACAGACCCTAAAAGTTTTTAATTTGTTTCGAACTTTTCCACTTGTTAAACTCCAACCAATTGGTTGTCTTCTCCCACGTGCACAGTCATGCAGTAAATAGCTCCTTCACTTTCCGGCAAGTGAGGGAGATTGATAGCGACTGCAATTAATAGCGGCCTCTACAGATTAATTAAAAACACAAAGCAAAACACAAAACGTACAGCTTTGGATAAAGAAGCACAAAGACTGCGAGGGCTGAAATAACGGGTAGGTATGGAACAGAACAGAGCTCCCTGAGAGAGCATCCTCAGAGCCGTGTCTGCCGTCAGCAGCAGACAGCAGTCAGGGCTGCTGGCCAAATTTGGATGAAAGGAGAACAATGGAGAAGCACGGAGTGAAAGAGTGAGGCCAGAGAGAAAGCGACACCATCCAGGAATGTGCCCCACCCTTTGTCACGGGGGGCTCGGAGTGAAGGTCGTATCTCAGGCAGGAGCATCCAGAAGCAGGCTAGGTACTGCCAGCTCAGCCCCGGAGGGAGATTTGATTGAACACTCTATGTTTCCTTCGCGACACATACACAAGCCTGACTGGATTCAAGGTTATTAATGTTAACGAAACCCATTACAAAAATGAAAACTAGCAGTGAAAAAACATTTACTTGGCTAAGTGGCTATTTCTACCATTTAATCTGCTCTTTTCCATGCTGTAGTTACTCTTGTTTGATATGTAAAGATCCAACAAAGCTGAAAGTTCAACGATTCTGATTTCGTTTTTGAACAAGAAAATGTGAGAACAGGAATGTAAGTTACACATCAGTTGTGTTTGATTTTTATTCTCACTAAACAAAAAAAACAAGGGATCACTGATCTGAACTGCACTCTAAATGAGTTTGCACTTTCACTGGAAAAGAATAACAGAACGATCCACAAATAAAGGAAGCCTCATGTGTTTTTACAACACGATAAAAAACGCTAGCACACAGAAAGCTAAGATTCTCTACAATGATACGTTTCACTCTGGCCAATGGGGATATGCATGCGCCATTACTCTTCTGCTGGCAGATTTAAATGCGTTAAAGGGGCCATCACCAAATGCTTGGAATGGATCAATGGTGAGACACTTGGTTTAATAGGGTTGATCTTTAGAGATAACCAGAGCCTAAAATGTATTATTCAGTCAATGCGACAAAAAACAAAGTTATATATATAGTATCAAGACCTTTGATGTAAAAGCTGTCGTCAAAGCATATCATAGCTATTAAAAGTTTGAATAACACTCAAAAGTTTGAGTAAGATTCTATACGATTTAAAGATTTTTGGTTGTCCATGTATGTCGAACTTTTGAGTGTTATTCAAACTTTTAATAGCACTAACAAACACTAATCACCCTGTCTGAATTATTGTGGAGGGAAAACACACTCCAACATGGTTCCCTAGATCCATCCCCCACACTAGAGAGTGGTGCTTGTATTAGGATGCTGAATTTCCATAATGGGTCATGAAAATGGCCTTGTTGGATATGGACTCTCTGAGCTTCGACGATGCCAGGTCACTGCTGCTTTTGGGCTTGTGCACACCAACTCTCTGACACAGGTTTTCAGCCATGGCTATGCGCATATATACACACACACACACAGATGTATGTGAACGTAAACCCCTCACACGTCTTCACTTCACGTCACAGTTTTCCAGTTCCCTGACTCTGATAAATCAAGAGACTCCTAACAGGCACATCTTCGACCGCCTTGGCGTTTGCTGAGTCGCAGCACGTCTGGGGCCCCCGCTGCTATTCCTCAGGTCACAAGTTCAGCATCCAACCATTAGAAGTGGATCAACGCCCCAGCCCCAACCTGAGGCTGAGGTTGCACCATGAAATGTTGCTCTAGCTCTACGGGAGCTGTCCATCTGGCCCGGGGACGAGTCAGGAGGGGGCGAGGGGGCCTCTGCCTCGTCAAACAGCAAGGCATCAAAATTGATGCTTGATAGAGAAAGGTTGAGCATGAAGAAGAGTGCAGGATCATCCAAGAATGAAGGAGTAAATCAAAGCCTATTGACCAGAGACAGAATGACTGACTGACAAAGAGACTGCTGTTTCACGGGCCGAGACAAAGCTGTAACTGTCCAGACAAAAAAAGACAGAAATAAAAGAAAAACCGTATGGGAAAGGCAGGAGATGGCACTTTGAAAGGTTGAGCTTAAGTGTATAAAACTTACAGCACAAAGGAACACTGTAATTTTGAGTAGGAAGGATGATGGCAGTGACCAAATTCAGCCACTGCCAAAGACATTTTGCCCAGACACCTGAAGAAAATAAAATAAGGCTATCAGGTTACAATGAACCAAAAACTGATGATTTCGAAAAGGACCACGGGATCTTCACATCCTTCGAACTTATTTCTCAGATGAAGTCGCTCTGTTTATTCATCTCCCATGGGTTGTTTAACTTTGCTCCCCTGAGGCGCATTGTTTGCCGAAGTGAATTTTCTTGGGTTGTGTGCCGTTTGCTAGTCGTCATTGACACGGATTCATCTTTGCCTTGATCAGAGGTCCGTGACTGTCCTTAATGAAGGCATGTTTGCCCAGCTGAGAGCTCCAGGGGTTGGCCGCTTGTGTTTGGTGAGGCAGCCTGGCTGTCAGACCATTTGGCAGGGCTTGAGCTTGGCAATAAAGTGCTGACGTGGCAATAAAGAAAGCTGTGTGGACGTGAAGGTCACTGCCAGACGCGGCAGCTCCCAGCAGAGCCATGCCAAGCCACTCCCTGATGTGCTTATTGCTCCTCACTCACCTGGGCCAAACTGGCTTTTGTGCTTTGATGCTTCAGTGGTAGAGGATTTCAGTGGATGTGAGACAATGTGGCTCTGGTTTTATGGCTTCGATGCAGCCCAAAGCTTTAAAGTTAATGGTGTTTGCAAGTATAATGTTGCTTATGTTGTTTGGATATGGCATTAGAAAGTAATATCCATACTGTATAGTGAAGTTCATTATACAGGGCTCCCTATAACTCTATGTCCATTATTTAAAAGATGGCTGTTCCTGCCATTTATGTCTGACTTAGGCCATGACCTTAAACGCCCTGGTTATTGCTGTAATATTATTTAAAATATGATATTATTTAAAAGTGCTAACATGATCATAGCATTAGTTACATAGTAAAGGCATGATGCTACAGGCAAAAATGACAAATTTGGTCCCAGCAATCATTTTTGAGATTTTGGGTCATCTCTTAAAAAAAAGAAAAAGTTATGAAAATGCAGTTCTTATCTACTCATGACTAACCTTATTTATACTCAAAACTAATTTTAATATATAGCAGCTTTAATGAAAGTTTTAGATCTGCCACACTAAATCACTGAAGAGCTTGTTTACTGTAGAACCTAAACAAAATACACAAATGGGGCATAACTGAGACATATTTTAGTGGTGTTAAAATCACAAAAACATATTAAAATCACAGAAACAAAACTATTGTTTTTTTTTCAAACTCATATTTTAAATCATATTTTATGATTTTAAAAAAATACTTATTTGCATAGAGTGGTTGGGGTTAAATAATACATTTCAGAACTGCATTTACATTTTGTTTACATCCTGTATCTACAGGTTGGAGTTTGCAGAAAAGCGGGCAGAGAGACAAATTTTGATAAAGAGGCTCTTTTTTTTGACATTGCTGGAAACCTTCATCGGAAGTGCAGGTGGTAAGAGGATTATAAATGACCAAAACATGCCCTTCCCTTTCATTTGAATAAAGCAGGAGTTTGAAGAAAATCTAGCAAAGTATGCTCTTTCATGTACGAACCCAAAATCGCAGAAGACGCTTCGCTGTGATGTTAGGGTTGCATCATGCTCCCTTTGTTTTCTGAAGGACATACTATTGGCTAGACGTGCAGCCAAACTTTTATTATCAGGTTTTTTTGTGTTTGGTTTTTGGTACAAAAAAGAGGCCACTAGTAAGTTTTACTCCCATTTAAGAAAAACCTTTTTGACAAATGGTAGCGAGAAAGTTAGCAAATAAATAAATAACTTGTTGAATGAAAAGATGAATTTTGGAGTGAGCAGCAGCCAAGGAGTAGCCATGCATCATGGTTAGCCAGCGCTGCTGCAGCACTCAGACAAAAACACAAGTGCAGGGAAGCGGCACATCAATCTAGCACACAGCTTACACCATGCTAAGACACACAAACAGACACACACACATACACACACACAGGGCTTCCTATGCACCTCAAAGAGAGGGGCTGACTATACTGTACAAACAAAGGCTACATTTTGGTAGTCATACAAAGAAGTACAAAGACAAATCCCTCTAAACATATCAAGAATTTTCCACACAACTACTGCGCATAAAGGCAAATGGACATTGAGTAGTTGTAGCTAAATATTCACTATATTTCCAGATGTTTGCCTGCTTATCCAGTGTTTCATTGTATTGAAATCAGGGTATTAAAAGGGAGTTCATGTCTCTTTGGGAGGTATGATGGTGTAGTGGGTAATCCTGTCATCTCCCAGCAAGAAAGGCCTGGGTTCCATTCCTGGCCGGATAGTCAAGGGATTTTTCCCCCATGTCTGTGTGGGACTGTGGTTTAACAGACCATGTGGTCCAGTGGTTAACGTGTCATGCTCAGAGACAAGATTGCAGGTTCCAACCCAGCTGTGAATGGATTTTAAGGGGCAGCTGGTGGCCTTGTGGTTAGGGAGATGCCTCTGTGATTGGAAGGTCACAGGTTTGAATCCCAGGACTACCAGTGGCACCACTGAGGTACTCTTCAGCAAGGTACCGTCCCCACACACTGCTCCCCAGGAGTTGCTGGCAGCTGCTGCTTCACTTGGTGGATGGGTTAAACGCAGAGAAAGAATCTCACATTGTTCACACTGTGTGCTGTGCTGTGTTCATGCGTGACTATAAGAGACCACTTTAGTTACTTGATCGCTTTTCGTCCTGTGACTGTTAAGAGTCCAGCAACCCTTGTGAACCTGGTTAAGGCTCAAATAATGGGTGGATTGTCCCTCATTGACATTTTCTACTCTTCTGGGAAGCCAAAATGTAGGAACATTTCTGTGAAGGTTTGACTGCAATCAACCACAAGATCATTAGGGAGTTCTTTTCTATGCAGATTACTCAAGCTGTGTGTAGGCAGTTGAACACCTCTGTCAGCAATGGGTGCACCTTAAAGCAGCTGAATTCACTCATTAGAAAGGCTTTCTGGATACTTTTGATGTTTACACTTTATGACTGCAGCTTCATATGCACGCGTCTTGTTCCATGTACATGCTTATCTCCTTTGTTGAAAACGAGATAAACATGTTAACCATCACATATTTAGTGTTACAGTGAAAGTAAAAGTTACGGTGAGAACCAGTTCATAGGTACCACTGGTATGTTGCACCATGAATGTTTCAAGACCATCTTGCTCCAGGTATGAATAAATAATGCACGATATATGTTTCATGTACACATTAACTCTGGTAATTAAGTATGCATGAAAATGCCCCATAAGGGACAGTTGGTACATCTTTCCAAAGGGCTGAAACAAAGAATCTAAACACATGAGGTTAAAAAAATAAAACAATATTTAATAGTAGCTACAGCGGCGCTTTTCAGTCTCTGAAATGCCATTATTCCCTGTTGTCAGGTTAAAATGTTCATAGTGCCGAGGGAGAGACAGTCATTTCACTTTTCTCTGGTGTACCCTCGCTTGCATGCCTTTTCAGCAATTCCAACGCTTTTTGCCGGTGGCGAAAATTCAGCAAGTGTTAGGGAATGACTTATTTAACAGATAACATTTCCCCCTCTGTCAGCAGAAAGGGGTCCCTTAAAAAAAAAAAAAAACAGGACAGAGCCAATGTAGTGTGAAATCTAGGGTCATCTGGAGACAAATAACTCTCAAGCAAAAGGGCATGGAGGACATGGAAATAAAGAAACCAGTCTCATTCTGATAATTAATTAAAAGCAATTTCAGAGATCTTTGCAGTAAAAGGTGCCGCTGTTTGCCGCTCGCCGAACTAAAAAACAGCTTTTCAAGGCATATCACTTCACTGCCCATGGACCACATAGGTATCAACGCTCGACTCTATTGTGCAGTCTTGATCAATTCACTTCAAGCTTGGGCTCTATTGATTCCAAGTCTTCTGATGTCCTTCTAGACCACTTAGTAGAAAGCAATGGGAACGGTCTGTGCACGTCCTAGTGGATGACTGTCAAGCTGGAAATCCCCACATGAACCCATTACTTAATACCTATTACAAATAACCACTAGACTTTTTTATAGACTATAAAAGAGAAGTGCGAGCGCATAATTGACAAATGTATCAAATTCATGGGGGCGAATCAAATTACAAGCTATAATTACGATTTATAAGCTTTGCAATATCATTTTAGTAAATAACGTGTCAGTGAGGTGAATGGTATTTGACATCACGATGTTAACATAGCTAATTTCTAAATGGAGACGCAAAACCTCATACAAAACATGATCTATTAATTCACTCTGGGTAAAACACACTGGCATTATGTGTACCAGGAACAACAAGCCAAAACTGTCTTTTTTATGGCTTTTCTTATTCCTTCGTCAGTTTCACGGTCAATCAACTTGTCTCGGACTAATCGATACGGAACAAGCCAAAGCATTCACGAGGGTATGTGCAGTTCCAGTGAGGAAGTGAACTGTTCCATTAGGTGAAAGCTAAGCACTTGACTGGCTCCTCATACTCACAGGCATAGCCTGAGGCCAGTGAGTTTCCAGTCTTCTTCTCTTGCTGAGCTTCAGTGCAGACAGCTATTCGTTGCACACTAACATTGTCCTTCTTTTCTGAAGAAAGTCCTAACCATAAATATACTCTTAAAATTCAACTTGAATATGGCACTACTGAATGTCTGTCCTAATTAACACCTGACAATTGCCAGCAATAATTTTATTCGAATATCACACGTTGGCAGACTGCATGACTTTTTATTTTGTTTTGTTTTGGTGCAAAGCAGCAGGAGTGACTTCAGTCGATGCAGAGACACCAGACGTCCCAACCTCAGCATGAGATGGCCCACTGAGGCTGTTCACGTCAGGATAATTTCTTTAGCGGAGGAGTTAAATCTGTGAACAGAAAGAAAATGTGCTTCCTGCTCGCGTTGAGAGGACTTTTCAAACCACAGTAGTTTGAGGTGACTGTCATCTGCCCCACCAGGAAGCCATCACTCAGACACGTGCTATGATGCTGAATGGTGGTTATGAAAATAACAAATGGTCGAACAGCTCTCCCTGTCAGCACGCCTCTCACTTAAGGTGTTGATTCCGGAGACAAGGGGACGCAAGGTCTTACAGGCCCCCTCCACCAGCCTACACAGTGGAGGTGGGTTTGGAACACCAGACACTACAGGAAGGAGAGGTAGCGCACCTCTAAAAAGCACAGTAAATAAGATGTTGCATTCCAAGGACTTTGGTGTTATTACTCAGGAATTTGTCTTGAATTATAGAAACAGATCAGCAAAAAATAAAAGGTATTTAGTCTACATGTAGTCAATAAACTAAAACATGTGTGTGTCCAAATTTTGCTTCTACAGATTAGCCCTGGAGTTATGAGGCTAGCACTAGAAGTCAATAGTCACCTGAATTTGTTTCTGGCAATACATCTCCAAAGCTGTTCTCAACCCACACAATTGCTTCCGAATTTATTAAATCTCTCTTCATTAAGGTGGTGCAAACATGCTGATGTGGTTTAGAACAGAATATGAGTTATTGTGAGCTATGAAAATGATCACAACTTACCAGTGTAGTTAAATTATGCTAGTAGCCTTTCTAGACAACAGGGTCTGTTTTCATAAACCACCTCAGGAGAGGGACTGTTGATCTAGAAACAGTTTTGTATGTTACTAACCACATGGGAAACTGATTCAAGCTCATACTGTTGTGGTAAATTTATGATCAACATTACTGCTCACAGTATATCTGAATGTGATTTGAATGGGTTGAGAGAGGTTTTGGTCATGTATTTTTATGAAAACAACCTTGGTGACCACTGATGTCTAGTGTTTGTTAGATACATTAGCCTCGTAGTTCCTGAAATAAACTGTAGAAGCCAGATTTGTCATTGATCAAATACATCTGGGGTAAGTGGAAAATTGTGCAAATGTGTTTTTTTTCTCACTGAACTGTTCATTTACCCACAGAACAAGACAAATGCACGACAACGCAAGTAATAAGCAACTAAATAACTACTCTGTAATTAGCCCCCAAACTAACTCATTTTTTTGGTTTTTTTTCTTGTTTTTTTTTTTTGGTTACATTGTGTGAACAATTCACAATTGACCAAAATAGATTAGAAAAACAGAAAACAAATCTTTAAAAAGTACATCACATTAATTTCTTTTAAAGGTACAGGATTTAGAGTTATAGCATTTAGACTTCCCTACTTTCAAAGCCATGTGGAATACAGAAAGGTTAAAACTCTGAAAGTATAATATTAACAGTCCGTGGATAGTCCATGGTGATCCATGGATCTCACAAAAGTTCTAAGAAAAGTTCTGAATTACAATGTTTCCTAAAACTCCAAAAACATCAAGAATAGCTTTCTCTTTCTCCTTTGTACAAGGCAAACAACAATCCATCTGACCTGAGAGATAAAAAGTGCTGGAAATCTCTTTTGCAACCCGCTGAGCTACGCAATACGATTTAATCAGTGTGAAAACTTCAGATGAGATGTGTACATTTGTACAAAGATGTACACAACTGATGGCCTTGTAATTCTTGTCTTGGTCTGACACAATGACCCACATGGTTCTTACAACACAAAGCACATTAAAACTTCGGTACTTTCAGAGCCCTGTGGACTACAGAAGGCTTACAACTTCAAAACTATGACATAACGGATGTTTGTCTTTTGGTTCTGCACGGTTTAGCCTTGGAAGTACATTTCAGGAAAAGAATTTCCTCCTGACACAATATGACAAAGCAGTGTTGGACAGCAGCGGTGGTGGGTGAGGGAAGTCAGGCGGAAGGCTGAAGCGAGTGAATGTGGCACAGCTCCACTCGGCATGCCACTCTCTCTCCATGGAAGCAGCCAAAGCTCTCTGGCCCCTGAGCGGAGCGACAAGTCGGTGGTGCGAATCATATTTCTAGGGCCTTGCACTTTCCCGAGTCATGTGCGGTGGTGCAAATGCTTTACCCATAACCCTGTTTGTCACAGTCAGCACAAGCGGAGCTCAGGGAGCACCACATAAGCTGGAGTAGAGCTGGGGCTCGATTATATGTGGCTCTACTTAGAGGTAGACGATATGGTCACAGGTCTTATCGCAGTATGTTTCTTCATGTCTTTCAATGCCTGAATTGATTGAAACTATATATGGGTTTCCTAATGTTCGATGTTCGCTATGAATGGTGCTCTGAACACTGAGGAAAACTCTTCGAGTCAAACTGTATTGTCTTTGTCCTGCTCTTCTGTATATGGCAAAAAGAAGTGACTCTTCTGACCTAGGAACTGAATGAACCATGGATATCTCTGGGAAAATATTCTGAGATAAGCTCTACCAGTTCTTCTGAGTCAAAAACTATAGATGGAATTTGCTCAGACTAAGGGAAAGATGGAGGTGACAGAAAACCACTTAAGCTGTCTGAAAACGGCAGACTTCGTCTTGGATGAAATAGAAGGAATTAACTATAGTGGTTGCTTTCATTTGTCTACAATATGTCCACTGTTCGCATTATTTACTGTAATGTAAGCGATTTCAATACACCCCCAAGCCGACAATAAGATTCTCTTCCTCCCATTTTTCCCACTTCCTTGCATTAGCCGCCCATCAACAAGATGCAACTTTAATCACTTGACCGCAGTAATCAACCACTGCTCAGTCTGAGACGTTTGCCACAAGGCCATCTCCAGGGACTGGCACGCAAGCCTGGAGGGGGCTAAGGAGCTAACTTGCTCTTCCAGGAAGCCTAAAGTGTGTGTGTATGTGTGTGTGTGCATGGAGGCACTCATGTAAAACATGTCTCTCTCCAGAGGGACCTGCCCACAAACCTCTGATATGAGAAGACTGTGGCACACTTAAGGTTGATACTCTCCATTACCTGTGCAAGCACTAAGAAAGAAGTGGCTAACAGCTAAATCTGGGCTTCTTCAATTCATTTGCTCTGTTTGTTTAACACAGTGTAGGAGGCACATGGAAAAAAGGAGAGGGAAAACAGCAATGTACATACTAGCAATAACAAATACCTGGCAGTATAAAACACAGGGAAAAAAAGACACCCATATTAATTCTTTCCAGTTGGGTTTTTTCTTGGCAGAAAACAAAGCAGCGCGAAATCCCACGGGAGAGAGACAGATGCATCATTTCTTTGTCACCGCTGAAGACGTGGAGATCTATGCAACGTATGCCTGGCATCCCCAGAGCACTCGCAGAACAAATATCATCCCAAGTCCAATTGGCTTTGAAACGCAAACGCACAATTACGCCTTCCCCATGCCAACTGTTGCAAAGCCTCTTAATTGCATTCTTCTTGGGGTTTCTTGTTTACACATGATCCACAACATCCCCTTTTTGGCAGAGGCCAATAGTGTGGCCCTCACAAGTGGAGCTTTTGCAGCCCAGATAAAGAGGAGCTGCTAGATCGCAAATGAGGAAGGCCTTGCAATAGAACTCAGGGGCTTCAATGATATCTGTTTGTTTCAGGGCCTTGTTTGGACAAAGACGGCTTCATCCAGCGAATGCCCTCTGGATGCTTAGCGCCTCGTTATTTCACTGCTACACCTACTCGCATTCGGCTTGTCTGGCCAATCCTGAGAAGCGTCAGGCGCCCCTTTGAGCTGCTCTCACAACCGAGGTCTAGTTCACTCCGGAATTGTACAACTGACCCAAAAGTCTGAAATCTGAATGTTCAGTTTGAATGTTTTGATGTTGCCCGCTGCCATAGGTAGAGAGGAGTTTCCATGGAAACCCAAATCTTTCACACATTCGCTCTTGTTGCTAATGCTTAATGGCCACTTCCTTGTGGTCTACAAGGAGCGTCTAGGCTGTCCTCCTCCATGATGCCATGATGTGATGTGATGTGAGTGGGTGAGGACTGAGGTAGGTAGGGGTGAGGCATTACAGTACCTGGAGCAAAGCCATGCTTGTGTGTGTGTGTGTGTGTGTGTGTGTATGTGTGTACGAGTGTGGTATGGAGGAAGAAATCACCACCTCTCACAGTTCTGCCTCAACGCTGAGGAGGAAAGGGGAAGAGGGCGCAAGCGCACCAATCAATATTCTTGAGAGACCGCCCCTCCCACACACTCTTTCTCTACTGCCACTCGCTTTCTGGCCCGCGATTGGATGGAGGGGCCTGCGCCACATGACCTTCAGCGTGGCCAGCAGGGACCCGCCCCCTCGCCTGCCTCGTCGAGATGAGGGCGCGTCACATACATCTCTGTCAGCCGCTAGCAGCTCCGCCATTCATCAGCTGGAACGCCTGACAGCAACGCTAGAACACTGAGAGCATACACACACACACACACACACACACACTCACTCTCTCGCACACACGCACAAACTCTAGCATACATAGCTTACTCAAGCATATACAGACGCACATGCTAGCAGTGAAATCTAAAACTTCGTTATGTGTGAGAATACAACAGAGAACACAATTCATTATTGCAATTATTATGATATTATTTTGACCAAACGATCAGCGTTAATGACTTTGACCAAAATTATTTCGTTTTTTGGATCAGGTGAATTATGAAAATTAGTTTTGTTTGTGGGGCAAAAGTGCTTGTGTGAACGAATAGTTGTGTTTGTGTGACCAACGTTCATTGGGGAACAACAAAATATTTGTTGTGGAACAAGAGACAAAAAGACAAAACAAACAGCTAATAAAGATTGATAGGTTTCAAATAAAAACATTGTTTTAATAAAATACTTAAAAAGGAGAAATTAATAAATTATAGTTTCAAAATATGTCAGGTGGGCAAAATCAAATGTCAGTCATGGCAGTCCTGATCTAAATACTACTACTACTATTACTACTACTACTACTACTAATAATAATAATAATAATTATAGTAATAATAATAAAACAATACATTTTATGAAGTAAAAAACAACAAAAAAAGTAAAGATCTGTAGACTAATCAAAAATAAAACAGACAAACACAGAAAGTACACTTTAAAAAAACATAACATAATGTGCCAGTAAAAGTAACAGAAGCTGTATGATTTGAGGTTTGGTCAGGATGGTAAGAGCGAGGTTTGTTAATGTCTCATTTGCACACTGAATTCTACTGAAACATAACTAATACCAACACCAATGATTAATAAATGATATTGCATGTGGCCATTGTGAATCAGAATCGACCTTTAGAGAGCACACAATCTTTATTCTAGCTCAGTTGTATCAACCCAAAACACCACTGCGAGGTTGGAGTAATGAACCTATAAACATAATGCTAAATTAATATTTCTGCAACCATTACATGTATATTCATAGAACTATAAACCCAGAGATTACTCTGATCAATAGGATTAGCTGCTATGCTAATGCAAACAAAGCGTTTTGTAATCCCGTCCAAACAGCAGCATTACACCAGCTTTGCTGTCTTCATATGTAAACAGCAATCTATCATCAGATGACAAACAGCTCTGAACACTCACAAGCATCTCTGTACTGCCAGTCCACTGTAAACACAGCAGTGAATTTAAACAGTGGAGACTTCAATAATCACTCTAAACAAGCACTCGACATGACTAGAGTTGATTAGACTAGAGTGTTTCGACGTACTGTAGGTACATGACACAGGACAAATCAGGAGCCTACTTATAATACAACAGCATAATTTCATACAGACATAACTGCAGTCTGTTATGCCACTGTCAAAACAAGACTGAGTTTATTTTCTGTTCTGCCAGAATGGAACTCACTCCTGTAGGCCTAGTGTGAGGCACAAGCACAGTGAGAGTTATGTGGGTTATGCGATATGTGGGAACTGGCAACATTTAAAAAAAAAAATGAATAATTGAAAAATATGAGCGCTTCTTCTCTCAGACGCCGATACAGTATCACCGCCTCCCAAAAGACTTTGACTCATCTGGGCTTTGAATTTGAAGGACGGGAACGACAAGTCTTTCTGAACATTAGTTTGACAAAGTGCGCAATGAAAACAACGCTGGTAAGGGGGGGGCGCTGGTTTGCAAGTGCCGACCACGCAACATATTTATTTTTAATTGCTCTGGGCCCTGTTTTTAATTTCTGGCCAGTGACATTAAAATGCCTTTTCTTTTTTTTTTTTTTGCAAGGGAAAACAAATGGAAATGCATTAAGGTCTGGGTGGGCGGGTAAGCAAACGTGACTGAAATGTAAAAAGGGGCGGCCGGGCCTGAGCGGTCCCACAAAAGAAACGGCGTAGCTGTAATCCCTACATTAGCCGCGCTGTCAAGCCACTAATAAAAATAAGGCCTAGACAGAAGTGTGTGTGATTTAAAGCCATTTTAAAGGCCCTCTAAAAGGAGCAGCAGTGCGTGGCTGCCTTTTTTCCCCCCTTCCTCATATTCAGAATTGTGCTTTACATTTTCTGTCTAGCCTTCTCAATGTGCTCTCCTGTTATTTCATGAACAATACTGTGTGCTTTTCTGCCATGCTTTGGAGCTAAAAGCCACGTTTGAGGTTTATAGCAACATCAAGTACTCAGAAATGCCCTTCAGTCTATGAATATGAGCAACTGTAAAATGACCCTTATCTAATCAAGAGCAGAAATGTGACCACACAAGAGCAGAGAGAGAGAGAGAAAAAATGGGGGGAAAAATGGTTCTGGAGCAGGAGCCAAACCCGGGACACTTTAATGTTTGAGGGCATTCTGCGCAGGCCGAATAGGCTTGTAGTCTTTTTTTGCGGTCCAACCCGAAGCATAAAGGTAAAGTGATGGCGTCGTTTAAGGCCCATTAAAAAACAAACAACGTGTCTGGTCCCTTTCATGAATGGGTATTATTCCCCCATCAGAGCCTGAATGTGTTTACTGTCCTTGAAAGAGGAATTCGAAAGCGCTGAGCAGGCTCCCTCCCTCTAGGACATTGTTTGATCGCTGTAGGAGTGACATTTGGTTAATGAACAAAGGTGTCCCTCCATTCTCCCCGGAGAGGGGAGCCGAACCGATCCAACACCAGTGACACTCGGAAAGAAGAAGACTTTTTTTTCCCACAATAAGGCTTCGGTTGAGCACGCAGGGTTCCGTGCTCCTGTGCCTGGTGTGCGCTTCAGCTCTTTAACCTCCACGCTGTTGAGCTGATAATGGGGCCAGAACCCTCGGGCCCTGGGCTCCTGTTTCCCTGAGACGCTCCGCTGAGGCGCAGAACCTGGATTGGGCCTTTTATCATTGGTGTGAGGTGGCGAGAATGGGGGAGGCGAAGGGAAAAGGGGTTGACAAGTGCTGACCCCCATTGACAGGTGGGCAGATTGAGGGCTGAGATTAGCTCCACTCTGCTGCCGAAAGGAGGGCCCACAAGACACATCAGCCAGGATGAACAACCATGCTGTGTCACCATGTCAAGCCTCACATACCAGCAAGGAAATGCATCAGAACCCAGCCCCCTGTGGAGAATGGCCCGTGAACTGAAGCAAAAACACGACACTGCGCTCTGATCCCACTTTATATTACACAACATTACGTATTTGGGAGATGTTCTAATGCAGAGTGACTCGGTAGATCAGGGTAGAATTACAGGCCAATGGTGTAATCCGCTGTGTCTGGGTGTAAATCTCTGACCTCATAATGATTTGTTTCAATTGGGATTCTACAGCAATAATTAAACGAATAAGTGCATCAAGATATCTCCAATTCAACCGCATTAGAAAGCATACACTGAAAATACAAATGTGATGGGGAGGAATATTCGCATAGCAGTAAAGAACAATTGTATGCAAACATTTTTGTTAATGTGAAAACAACGACAAGTCCTGTGCAGAGGACACACTTTCACACAATTTCATGCACAATTACTGTCTGTACATTGAATATATTGGTATAAAAATAATAACTATGCAAAACATATGGTACAAAATCTATGGTAGATGTTATGTTTTTTTCCCAATAGGTTAAACTCAGAACACTGTGCACTTAAACTTGTATAAAATGCTGAATTGTATAAAACGTTCACGCCATCTTTAAGGGTTTCAGCTACTGCTGATTCTGGATTTTTTTTGCACCTAAATTTCTTGCCACATGAAATTGTCCTTAGGCTTAAGTCTTGTCATTAGTTGTCTTATCAAATAAGACAAGGACTTTACATTTATGGGTTGAGGCTCCTTCTTTGCTGCAACCAAGGAAATGGGCCCAGTGAAAGGTTACACTGTCAACAGCCTCAGAGGGAAGTTAGTTTGGTTTGCATGCAGTCTTTAATTGTGTTTATAGGTTTTTGTATTTGTTTTCGGGGATCCTGGAGAAAATGCTGTGGATTTGTATATCCTATATGGTTTCTTTTACGGTTTCATTTTCTTTGATGGACAATATTGTTCTCCCTGGTCAACGTTTCCACTGTAACTTTCAATTACTTATCTTTTTTTAAGTCCTCAATTTCTTGGTGATTAAATTTGATATTCTAATTTATTTCTGTACAGCACTCCATGTGATTCCATGATGCAAAGCCTTTGAATGAAGCACACTAACCTCTGTTGTCAATGGGTTTAAAACCTCTGTGTTGGTGGAGAATTCCCGGTAGCATTTCATAGGTTTCTCATGCTTGAATGAGACATCTGTGCGCTGGTTGACTTCTGACCTGGCATCTCACACAAATTGCTGTGGTACCCGTCAATGAAATGTTCAATTTCCTCCGTGATTGATTTTCAGTGAGTACCGCCATAAGTGTTTAATTAAAACAGATGTTTGATTTCTTAGAAATAAAAAAAGCACCTTTGTGCAAAATGGCAGCACCATCAAGGCTGATCTCATCTGCACAGTTGCGAAAAGGAGACTTTTCAATAAAGTAGCCCAATATCGCTTAAAAGCTTCTTCCAGAGTATAGCAAAAATGCTGTCAAATATCAGTTTGAAATATCGAATCTAAATACCAATTGGACCAATTTACCAACCCATAATGCCAAAGGCACATGAACTGACTGTCACAGTGGAAACTGTAAGGACTGATCAAAGTCTCTAACTGCTATTGATTCCAATCTGCCAGCATTGCAAAAACAGCATTAAGAGCTACAGAGGTCAAATATAATTTACCCATACTGCTTTCCAATGGAATCTGATCACCGGGCCAAAAAGCACATTCTTATAAGCTCTCTCGAAGGTAATTTGTCTGATTCTTACATAGAAAAGCTTGCTGACCTCATTGTCATTGCTCATTGGCATTAGCCATGGCTATGGTACGGTGCTCGTTCACATTTCAGAGCACAGCGCTCAACTTGAGCCAAAGTCACTTGCACCCAGTCAAAACACTCTGAGTCTCTCAGGGAGTAAGATGGATCAGGAACATCAAGGCATGCAACAAGTGCATCCCATTGAGCGGAGTGCTGAGAACCCCCGCTGAGCTGGGGCGGCTTCTGAAGATTCTTATCACAAACTTCTCAAATCTGTCCCAGAAAAAGAGCACATTTCACATCACAAAAAAACACATCACCTGCTTAAAAAGGCTGTCACATCCATTCCTACAGCGTTTAAATTTGCTCATCACACCCCTGTGAAGTACAACGCCCATGCACATCTCATATATGGTATCTGAGGAAAAGTACCAGAAAAAGAAGTGTAGAAAAAAACATCAAAGCCTGGCTTTGTATGTGCTGTTCTTTTATTCTCATCATTATTGCAGGTGACACTGGGTCACAAAACACAGTTAACATGACAATGGAATTATCTCATGGACTGCTAGGTCTCAGAATCATGACTTGGTACATAAGGGTCTTTCATTTTTGCATAATTTCTGGTAAATTAAACATTTTTTCAGTTAAAATATTAAATCTCAGAAGTCACACACAATGTTACCTGTAACAACAGCATCGCATAATTCAATATGAATTAGTTCTTATTCACAGCTCACCGAAACTCAACCAGAAATTCTGTCAAAAAGACAGACTTGAAACTTTCAATTCATACATGAGAAAAAAAAACTACTACGAATAATAATAATTATTATTATTATTATAATAGCAACATCATTATCATCGCCACTGTACTACTAAAACTGCTAATTCTACTGCTACTAATAATAAGAAGCAGAATGTTCAGTAATTGTTTAAGTAAATCCAGTTCCCTTTAACATTACATTGGACACTCAGCAGGGACCACTGCTAATACAATCAAGGCACTCTGCCATGGAATAGTCATCCGGTGCTATTAAGAGAAGCCAAGCAAAATGTACATTATTTTCTCTTGAGAAAGTAAAAATATTATCAACACAACTTATTTCCTAGCTGCTATACATGCTTATAGAGTCAGCATTACAGCCTCCCACCTAGCTAATATTACATTGGCAAATTTGCAACACTGTACAAAGTCAAAAATTAAAGGGGACCTATTATGCAAAACTCAATTTAAAAAAAACAAAAAACAAGTTATAATAGGTCTATGGGCTATACAAAACATATTCATGAAGTTCTTTGAACAAAATCACTCTCACATAAAGAGATATCACCAGGTTTACTCTTCACAGTTTCAGTTCTGTTCAAAACATGGCGTTTCAGAGCTCTTTTCCTTTCCAGCAAATAAGCTGTTGCTGGCCACGCCCACCATCCCATGCTCCACCCACCCCTTACGTTGCTCGTAACAAACGAAACGAAACTCAACTGCGATAGAAACACAAAAGTATTATTTGAAAGTACTTACATCTCCCTCTTCTGCTGACTTGCCACAGACAGCAGGTACAGCAGATCCCCCACGACGCTGAAGTTAGCTCCTTATTCATAGCTTCTTATTTGAATGTTCTGTTCCACCTTTACTATTTGAGGTACGACTTTTTAAGGTGGAACAAAACCGATTGTTACTGGGACACGGCCATCGAAAATGAAATGTCACACAGTCCTTCTTTTTCTTTGTCTGGGAGAAAGTGTAGGGATTTGTGCTGTTAGCTCCTTATTCACAGCTCCTTATTCATATTTTCCGTTCCACCTTAAATACTTAAGGTGGAACTTTTTAAGGGGGAACGAAATGAAATGGAGCCACGCAGTCCTTCTTTTTCTTTGTCTGGGAGAAAGTGGAGGGATTTGTGCTGTTCTTTGCAGCAACAACACAACACTTCATGAGTGACCTG
>JBBPCY010000136.1:10634636-10651580 GCA_037974405.1 Brachyalestes nurse
TGGTTAATACACTGCTGTTTATTTAAAATAAACAAAAACAAACCAAGCCTCATGCTTTAGAATTTTTTGTTACTTAAGTAACAGTAAGTAGTTGTGAGTGCAGTGTCTGATTTCTACCAGTGAAACACACATTTACATGCTACAACCATGTTAGTGTCACTGAAGCTCTGAGAATGATAATCCACCCAAATAATACTTGCTCTGTGGGGGTCCAGTCGGGGTCCTGACCATGATGAAAGGGCTGAAAACAGCTTGAGCAGAGAATCAGGACAACAATCTGTTATTGTAGAGCAACAAATCTCACTAAACTGTCACTGGGCTGGCCCACTCAAGGCTACATCTAAACAGTATGTTTAGTAAGGAAATGTACTTGTACCATTCAAATACAATGACTATTTTTCAAAACTGCATTTCTCTATGAATCATCTCTTGTTTCCAGACCTTGTATTTTACCTTGAAAATGTACCTGTACACACTACAAATTGCTCAGCATCGACTGGGCAGCCTTTGATTGGTTGCTGGTGGGTGTTTCAAGAACAGGCAGGGAGAAGGTTTGATTAGGTAACATGATCATGCAGGCTACAATTTTAAAGGAATTTCACTATCATTACAGTAACGGGCATAAAAAACATGTATGAACATGGCAAAATATCATATTATTGAACTCCTCAGTGCTTTTTCTTCCAATATGTACTCTAACTCACCAGTAAGCCTTAATAGACTAAACAATTTCACTCATTTAAACGCTTGCTCATGAGTGACCTGCATCTCTCTCAGGAAAGCAAAGTCTACATGTATCATTATCTATTTAGAAAACAAAACAGTTGACTTTACCTACAACTTATTTCACACTTTGCAGCAAACTAGGATTTGATTCCCCATCCAGGGAAACACACAATACTACACCAATAAGTAAAATCCTTGAGCAATGCCTCATATGCCTAACCTGATTACACTGTAGGTCACTCTGGATGAGAGCATCTGCCGAATGCATAAGTGTAAATTTAAACTCGTTCCACCTTAAACGCAACAAAACAAATCTTCAGCAGAAACCGAAGTCAACATGGCCGGTTCCATGGGATGTTGGAACATCTCTGCTGATTGGTTGTCGTCTGCCCACTTGACTGCTCGTTTGCATAAAGTTGAGCAGTTGCACCACTAACGATCGCTCTGCTGTTCATCAATGAGTGTCGCTGGCTCTCATTCAAAATGAATGATTTTGGCTTGCAAATTACTGCCATGTTGCTCTTTTTACTAGTGGTGTAAATGCAGGGTAAGGAGCACTGCTGTACTTTTGAGAGTACATTTGAACTGTACCTTGGGGGACAAACTGGAGGTACAATAGTTTTGAGAAGAAAAGCAGTTTAAAATTATTTCTCTGCATTTAACCCATTCACCAAGTGAAGCGGTGGGCTGCCACCAACAGGGAACTCCCAGGTAGCAGTGTGTGGGGACCTTGCTCAATTGGCTTAATTGGTACCACTAGCAGTCCTGGGACTCAAACCCCTGACCCTCTGATTGGAGGGGCAACTCCCTAACCACTAGACCACCAGTGGCCCAAAACTGCCCCCCCCCACACGGCCTCGAATCCTGATCGTCTGGTTGAAAGACCTGCATTCTACTCGCTACGCTACTGGGGTAGATACAAGGTAAGTATCTAATAAACCTAACAAACCTGCTTCAGAGTGTATACTCCTTATCCTTTCAACATGAATGGGTGGGGTAAAACGAGGCATGCTGAATGGCCCATCGTATCTAAATGTGATGACAAATGATGCCTGTGCCATCCTGACATGCTATTTTTGCAGTTTAGTTTCAGTGGACTCTGCTGTAAGATATTTCAGCATCTATATATAGTGCTTCAAACCCTTTACGTCAGAAAAGGCAAGGTATGGACTGCATGATACGGGATCTTTAAGCCTGAAAGATAAAGGGAGCGCTCAAATTTTACAAGGGAAAATGTTAAAGGCGGCTCGCTCCTTCTGCTTACATAATGTATGAGCGCTCATTCTTAAAACAAAACCAGTCTGTGTCTAGCGACTTCAGTGCTTCATATTTAGATGTGTGAAAATGTAACAGACTCAAATGGGACTTTCTCATCGCTGCTTTCATGTTTTCCGCAGACAGAGATTTCCAGAATCTCACTTTGATCTCCACCTTGGATTAGCTCCCAACTGGATTCGTGGACACAGGGGAATACAGACACACACACACACACACACACACACACACACACACACACACACACACACACACAAGCACTCTACCACTTTCGCATAAGCACAGCTTCTTTCTCACCATCGGGTGCCATAACAGGAGACGCTAAAGAAAGTAACTCTCGCTCAGAGATATGCTGTTGGACATAAGAGTAAAGAAACTGCATAGACAAGCAACACTTAGCTTCCACCTCACTCTAACTACAACTAAACAGTGGAATAATTACTGTTGTTGAATAAAACATGCTGCACTGAATGGCCCTCAACATGTCAGAAATGGCCTTGGTTTGCTGGAAAGGAAAAGAACATTCTTGGTGGTGTGGAGGTTTCACAAGACAAACCGAGTGTTTGCTTATGAAAAAAGTCCTTATTATGCCTTTCAGTCCCTCTCTCTCTCTCTCTCCCTCTCTCTGTGTTGTCTCTGAGGGCCATGCATTACTAATATATTACCTCTCCGTTCTGACATTTCTCTTCTAATTGTTGTCTCTCTATGTATACTCATTTCATTACTCTCTCTCTCTTTCTCTGTCTCTGTCTCTCTCTCTTTCTCTTTCTCTGTCTCTGTCTCTCTCTCTCTCGCTGTCTCTCTCTCTCTTTCTCTGTCTCTGTCTCTCTCTCTCTCTTTCTCTGTCTCTCGCTGTCTCTCTCTCTCTGCTCTTCTACTTTTCTGCATGCAGTAGGGCTGCACAATACATGCTGTTGTTAATCATTATCAGGATGTACGGATATGGCAGAAGGCCACAACATGCAGATGAGCCTTCTTTGCTCAGTTCCACAGTGTTTGTGTCTACTGAAGAATTCATGTAAACAAAAATCGATTTTAGTCTATGTGATGCATTGACAACATATCTCCTTGATTTGGATAACTCTACCCCTATTTCAACTTTGAAAAGAATGGGTGGGACTGTTTGGACCATTTGAAAGTGAAAGGGATGAGCACTACAATGTGGTAATAAATACCACTCTGTGTCTGTCACCTTAACTTGACCATGAAGTGTAGCTTAATGAAAATGCAATAATGTTGTTGAAACACATGCAGGCCGTAAGATGGTGTACGATGGTGACAATAAGTACTGATGTGGTTATTTAAATATATACTAACATCTGAACTCATCTCTGTTTAAATAAAATTCATATTAAACCAGTTTCAGAAAGTGAACATTCACCGTCGTTGGTTTGGTACTAAAAACACAAGGCTTCAGCATAAGCATAGATGTGGTAAATTCTGATATTAAACAAATTTTCCCACATCACTTTTTTAGTTAGTTTCTAATGTGCTTTAAAGTGTCCATGTCCTACGTTTTTCTTTTGTGTTTTGTTTTTTAATATTAGGTAAAAAAAAAAGGTATGTTTTATGGTTCACATAAAACACTTATATGGATGTATGCACCAAAAACAGTCAGTCACTGCTAGGAGTGATATGAAAATTTTAGGCCAAAGCAGATATCCGATATTTTTAATTATACAACTTTCAATGCAGACACATAAAATGCAGAAATTGGAACTACATTCTGATTCAGCATTAAAGAGACATGATATTTATTTGTAGAGGGTTATCAGTGCAGTCAAATTAACAAAAAAATGTATCTTTTGCATCCCTAGTTATAAACATTTTACATGACCATTTTCCAACTACTCCATTTCCATTTAACTTAAACAAGCTGTTGTGCTTCATTCAAGAAGCAGCCTGGCCTGAAACGCAACAAGTAAATTTGGACACTGCGTTTATGTATTACAGTTACATTGTTTATCTAAAAAAAACAAGAAAAAATCTATGATTTAAGCCTTTTAACAGGACTTTTTGCTGGTATGGCTGTGTTCTTGCAGTCGATTTCTCATATTTCAAACTCATATTTGTTCATCATCAGAGGGTGATAACATTTACTGACTCATTTGCATAATGTGATGCTCCAAAGTACTCTAGGACTGAGTTATATTATTTTAAACAGTGTTGAAACAGAAGAGTGCTGAATAGGCTGAACTGACCTCAGTAATGATTTTATGATTTGACAGGTTTTAGTGAAAAAAAGTGTTCCAGTGTGCAATTATTCTGTAATATATTGCTTGGCAATATTGCAATCACAGTGAACCAATATAATCGCAACAGTATATTTTCGAGCTTTCAAAAATACTTGTTTCAGTGCTCTATAACTTTCTCTCTCACTCTCACTGTCTCGCTTTCTCGCATTTGTTCTCCTTTCTATGGTTTTGACAAGTAATGGTGACTCGAGGGTGTGCGGCCTTTCTAATTAAAGCTCCAGTGTTGCTGTACAACATGCTGTTGCAGTTCTACTGGCGCTAACCTTCTGCCCAACTTCAAAAGAGCACTACCATGCTAAACACACACACACACACTTAACCCTGAGCGTTTCACACTTTTACTTCATCCTTGAGCAACCCCCTCTCGAAAAAAATAATTGAAATCCTTTCCATTTGACCGACGTGATCACATTACGTTATGCAAAAAATACGCTGCCGATGTAATCCTCATCCAAGGATTACCTCCAAAAAATGTGTCACAATTCCGCGAACTTCTGCTGATAGCTATTTACCCCTGCCATGCCACCCCCAACCCCCACCTTAAGCAGACTACGATGCTGAAAGCTGTGGGTAGAGCTGAAGGAGGGATCAGCATATTTAAAGAGACAAGCGCTTTTAATCCCATTCTTCTCTATTTCAGCCATGGTCAACCTCAGCTCCACTCTGAGTCAAAGGCAGTCACTCATTTGGGACTGCACTGTTTACAGCAATGTGGTAACTTAAGGCTACCCTGTGGTTTTCCCATTTACAGGCTGCCTGTGCACAAGCATGCAAAAGCTAAGGCCTGACCAGTCTCTTCAGAAGGGATGTGTAATGATACAAACATTTCAGGATATGTATTTTGATTTTATTTTCGAAAAGTATTTTTTAAAAATAAAAAATGAAGCATAAAATAAAAACATTTCTAAGATAAAAAAAACTTTCCAAATTATTTCAGTATGCTATAGTACATGTACTGATATTAAAATGTTTTACCAAAACATAACCTTTTATCTTAATTTACTGTATCATCACATTATTGTATCATTATTTCTTAAAAAGACATCAATAAAAAGACTTTATGCTTTATGTCATTCAAGAAACAGCAATATTTACAATAAAATCATTAAAAAAAATCATTACTGTATACAATTTTTATGCAGGACTAACTCCAATTAAAGCTGGACTTGACACAACAGTTAGTTGTGTCCATTTAAATAAAGCATAAATACACAAATCGCTGAAAAAATGTTACTATGGGCTATGATGGAATGCTGTCAGAAAATACAGTGTATCTTAGCTTGCTGTGTGAGGGTTATACAGCCACAGACCGGTCAGAGTGCCCATGCTGACCCTTTTCCACGGCCAAGAATGCCTATAATTAGAAGTGGACCGTGGAGGAAGGTGCCCTGGTCTAATAATTTATGTTTTCTGTGAACACCCAGGTGCAAATGTGTTGCTTTCCAAAAGAAGAGATGGCACCAGGATGCACTATGGGAAGACGACTTGCTAGTAGAAGGCAGTGTGATGCTCTGGGCAGATGTTTCTTGGACCACCTACCTAAACATTGTTGCAAACATGGCAGTGACATTCACTATTAGAAGGATATTTGCAGGATAATGTGCCCTGCAACTCTATGAAAAACAATAAGGAATGGTTTGAAGAACTTGACAAAGGTGTTAACCCCCTAATGCCCCAGATTTCAATCCAACTAAGTACCTGTGGAATGTTCTGGACAAACGAATCCGATCCATGGAGGCCCCAGTTCACACCTTCCAGAACTTAAAGAATCTATTGCTAATGTCTTGGTGCCAGAGTCCATGCCTTAACGGGGTCATAGCTGTTTTGGTGGCATAAGGGGGCCTACACCACATTTACGCAAAAATATATTCACTGTTAGGGCTGTAAGGTCTGACCGATGTGTTTATATAAATATTTAAGTATTAGTATTTGTACTGTACCACCATCAAACCGGCAAACTGCACTTTGTGATGATAATGCTAGTTTCTGCTTGCAGAAATAAGAAATTTTCCATTACATGTTGCCACCAGATTAACAGTGGTGTTTTTTTTTTCCATTTTAGTGTGTGTGTGTGTGTGTGTGTGGCATTACATACAGCAGCACTGCTTGACAATTTGAGCATCTTAATGTCTCTGCTGGGCTGAGAATAGACACACACACACACAAACACATACAAATATAACAATACTAAGTGCACACAGACACATATCTAAGTATTCTAACTCTTCTGCTCCTTGTGAGTGTTTAATAGATCACTAGAGGAACCTCTCTTTCACCAGTGAGCCCATTTGCTATCTTTGTGTTTGTGATGGGGGGCTTTGATACGCACTGAGACGAGCGGTGTGATGAAGCAGTGCTCACATGCTAAACCCTCAACACACTCACCCAGGCACGCTTATTCAGTCTCACTCATTTTTTCTTTGCTTTGCTTTTTTGGCTGCTGCTTCTTCTCCTTGTTGTTGTTTGTGGCAGGCTTTGTGTTGTTTTTCCCCCTTGTGTGCTAATGAGTTTTCCTTCTCTCCAGATGCGCTGTGCGTGTGAGGATGTGTGTGTGTGCGTGCGTATGAGTGTGTGTGTGTGTTCTTTTTCGCATGCATCAAAACGCTTGTTGTATTTGCGGTGTGAAATGATTTGGCATTCTATCAGTGGGCCGGCGTCTTCCCCACTTGCGCTCTATCAGTGTCTGCCATGCTTTTGTGACGGCTCGGAGAAGCCTAGTCAAACACAATTTTCTCATTCATCTTCCTGTCATTACCATATTTTAATTACGTTTTTTTTAAGGGCCAGGGAGTTAAATGAATCAGCTGCAAGAAATTAAATAAATAAATAAATAAAATAAAATAACGGGCAACAATGTGGTGTTGGGGTTATCGTCAGGTTCGCTGCTTCTGAGGTGGAATTCAGAAAGCGGGGATGAAAATTCCAGGAAGGCCTGGTTGGAAACGGGCTCTTTTAGCAATAAAGAAGCAGAGCGGCAGGTGTGATTGCCAGGGCTGGAGACCCAACTCCACTCACTCCTTTTACCGTGTTCCCTCAGAGGGGTCAATTGGGTTTTATTATGTGTAACATTCAGTGCACCTCATTTGACAATCCTCTTACGGGGGCAGAGTCTTCTGGTGTCCCTACTGGCCTCAGCCGAATATGATGAAGAAATATCACGATAACAAAATCTGTGTTACTATCAAGCCCTAATGCTGAGCGGCAAACCGCTCTCTCTTGCCGTACTAATGGATTATTTTGGTCTATTACAGAATAAGCAATATCTAAACCTGTGTCCTGATTCAGAAAAAGAAAGATACTCCCAAACTTGCTCTCTGCATTTTTCTTTGAAGGAATCCTGGATGCCATCTTGAAGGACATTCTGGTGCCTAAAGGTGATGAGGGAACAGGTAAGGGAAGTGCTCTCCAAAGCTTGTAGCTCTCCAAAGATAAAGTTTCAGCTCTCCAAAGCTTCAGTGGAACTGAAGAAGTTCCAAGATACATATTTTGGGAACTAAGTCCGTCAACTAAACCAGATCTAAACTTTTAGCTAACTTAAGTCAGTTCAGTGCAGAGAAGCTCTGAGATTTGGACTGGGCATGCAACACATCTATGAAGTTCAGAAGCACAGAGGGGAAAGCAACCTGACGAAGAAATGGAACTTGAGCCAAGCCTACTGCAGTTCAAGAGTTCAGTTGACTAATACATTTCATTGTGTCCAACTTCGGGTGGCAGATACCAGTGTACCAAAATATCTAGCAGTCATGTCCACTGAGGCCCCACAAGTCACTAAGCTTACTCCTATCACTTTAGAATTGTTTGCTGGCCTTGACATCCCTCGGCTTGGCCTTTTCAGGAGGAGGAGACAGAAATAGTGGGCCACCGGTGAATCATAAGTGTGTGCATCCACTAAGAGCTGCCAAAGACCCCTCAGCCAAGCCACAGATTAAGCATGGAGAGAGAGAAAGGTCATAAGAGAATCATAATTGGCTGATTCACAGATGATTCACCCTCATGGTAAAATGACAGTACCTCTAAGAAGCACCCATTAATGCACAAGACATGGAGGCTAAGTTTTGTCAAAGAATGCACCGGAAACACCAGAGTGGGTAATTAGGTTTGGATGACAGGGTGAAAAGGGAGAAGATATGAATACACACAGCGGATTTAAAAAAAAAATACAGAGGGTTTTCCATGCTGCTACAGTGCCAAATGCAACATCATGAGTAGGAGTGCGGATTTAAAAAACAGGTCCCTCTGCACATAAGCAGCAGTAAATGTCCTTTTTTTCTAAATCTAGTGATCGTAGTACATGCATGGTTAATTAGATATTCAAATAAGGCATGCATAGTTTTAAATTAAAAATTAAAAACTATACAACTATACAAAATTAAAAACTATACAAATTGTACAGAGTAAAGCTGTGCCAAGTTCAGTTCTGTAGATTTTTCAGTTTTAAGACAGGGTGAACACCCTGCTGTCAGTGAGAGGAACTAAACCTGCTTTTTGTGGGATTGTTTAGAATTTTTTGGTTAGCTGGAGGAAGCAGTAGAAGGGCATATAGACAATGTCACTGTTGGGAAGTTATATATTTGATTTTAGCTTTTTAATGTAAGTAAGAGTTTTCCAATGATCACTATAATGGAGAGAATAGACTGCTCAAACAACAGAAATGGCTCGTTTAAATAAGGAGGATAATAAAGTAAATGCTTATAAGTTAGTAATTTCCATTCTCTGGCTTTTCTCAGGCAGAAAGAATAAAAACGTTGTGAATTTGGTCCTGAATAACAACAGAATCTCATTTTTTTTTTATTTTTGTTTCAACACTGACATAAGAGTTACATCAATGATTGGATGGATTTATTAGTCTATAGATCAGTAGCTAAGCTAGCAGTCAGAAATGTTTTGGCACCTTCAGTATTCTTGATAGTTGTATGATGTCTTTAATGCATGCTGGGTATTTTAGTGAGAAAACAGTGATGAACAAAAAGATAAAAATTAATCAAAGCAATGAGGCAGATGCATGTAACACAGCAAAACAGAATACAGGGGGTCCTCAGGTCGCAACATTTTGAGTTTACGACGCTCACTTCCATAAAAACATAAAAAAAAACCCTCTTTTTTACTCAAATTGAGTTAGTTATTATTTATTTGTAATTTCTAGTTTGATATCTCTTTTAGACATATTTTGATATTCTTATAAATGCAACCTGGGGGACTTGGGGTGAAATGACATTTCAATATGCTGTATACTGTGTATATTGTATTGACAGATCTTGAATCTTGAATTGAAAAACTTGAGGCATGAGTGTATTGGCTTACGCCGTTAACGTTGTACTTATGGACTCAGTGGGCAAACTAGTTTGGTTGCGCGCAGCAGAAGATTACGCAGCATACGGCGTATGAGAGGGAGTTGGCGTCCCCCAGTACTGTACAGTGTATATACAGAGTATATTTATGTCCTCTTACTTTTTCTGTGGCTTAGTTGCGTTGTAACCTGAGGACCCCCTGTACTGCATAACACAACACAATAAAAATGTAACTATATAATAAAATATCAACAAAAATTAATATGTTTAGGTTACAATGCCAATTACATGCCATACACAGATCTAAAAATTCCAAAAACAAAATAACTATGAGGTATAAATCACCTGCTTTCAGGTCATAATCTGCAACAAAAGGCATTGCACTGGAAAAGCTGACTGTTTCTCCTGGACGTCAATCAAAGTTTAATCAAAATAAACTTTGACCCAGTTTGCTGCTGACTTTTCCAAATCACAACCAATAGGACATACTGCCATGATGTATGAACACTTTCTATATCGCTGGGTCTTTACCTTTTCTTCTGCACATTATGACCTCAACCAGAGCATCTACCTGTTTTAAACCTGCTCACATCACTGCTTACAAATACACTGTTTTAGGTAGGAGCTCTTCAGTGAGCTTTTGCTGGCAACATAATAATGTACTCCCAGGCTCAGTGTGCACAGCTTATCTTCAGAAAGTGCTCATATACTAGCTGAACGCAATGACCGTGGTTTTTCTTTTTTTAGTACAATATTAAATCTTTTCTCAGGAATGTAAAAACACTTTTGCTCTTACAATGTGCATATTCAAAGATCAACAATGACCAACCCTAATAAGTGAAAGTGAAAAGTGAAAGTGACCATTCTGTCATACATGGACACGCCACAGCACACTGTATGAACAGCATGAAATTCTCCCTCTGTATTTAACCCATTCTCCAAGTGAAGCAGCGGGCAGCCAAGAACACAGCGCCAGGGGAGAGTGTGTGTGGGGACGGTACCTTACTCAGGGTACCTCAGTGGTGCTTAGCAGTCTTGGGAATCAAACCCACAACTTCCTGATCGCAGGGTGAATGCCCTAACCACTAGGCTACCAGATACCATAAGCAGAGTCTTCACAAACATGGTGACAAAAATATTATTTTTCAGCTAAAAAAGAAAATCAATATATCCTGTTCTCATTTTATAATCTTTATATCATTATAATCTTTATGTATTTATGACTGGTTGTGGCATACAGGTATTGTGATACACAAGAATGACAGACCAGGTATCGTATGATTAACTGATGTCCACAAATTCTGCATGATCTTGTCTGTGAACTAGATCTAGACAAATGAAATATTGATTTTTTTGAACAGTTTATTAATGCCACAGATTCCAGTTTGATATCATTATTCTTTATAGCTCTTCGTTTTGATTTGCTTGGCCATAAACCTGCTTAATTGTGGCGACTTACGCAAATAACACTGCAAACCACAGAGCCACTTTGGCCTGATGTACTACTGCGCAGTGTTTTAAGTGTCAGTCGTGTGAAAGCCTTAACAGCTTGTACAGAGCTATTAGACTCACACTAGGAGCAAAGTGAGGAAACGCTCTCCCACCAATGTACACATTCACGCCTCTGCCCGTGGTGCGAAATGGCTGGCGTGGCAACAAAGCTACGGGGATTCCTTCATAAGTGTATGAAGCGCTTTCTCTCTCCATCAATCAGACAGCGTTGCTCTGCTTCTTCTCCCTTTATTGCCATCAACCCTCCACTCCAGGAGGGAGAGAGATGATAAAAAGATAACAAAGGGCTGAAAAATACAGATCCAACAGAATATTCTGCTGTTTACAGCGGCTCGGGCGCAATTTATTTGACCCTTGACGAGTCATGCTTGGTAAAGTTGGGCTTGCACAGACAGCAAAACAGCGAAAACTGCTGTCATTCAACATAGAACAGTGGACACTCCGGCATCTTCTACTAATCCACTAATTATCATCCACTGGAAAACTTATGAACTGAACTACCATATAGCGTCAATTTTTGTTGCAGATAAATGTAACATTCACAATAATATGATGCCTTGTCTCTAAAACTTTACAAACTTCTAAATGTCCAGAATATTGAAGAGAGTGGTTGAAAACTCTTTTTCGCAGGTCTTTTCAACAGTGTAAACAACAGCAAAAATTGTTATGCGTGCCTATTCTTTTTAATATGTAAGTCATCCAGGTGAAATTATTTGACATTGGACAGTTGTGATATATTCATTTGCATTAAGCTGCACGAGAAACAGTTTAATAATATATTTATGGGAATTGTGTGAAGAGCAGTACATTTGCTTTTAGGGAGGGAAAACATTTCAATGAGGTGAAAAGATGAAACTGAAACTTTGAAAGAGAAAGTGTCTTTATCACATTGTCCCAGAATTATTAGTTAGTTCAGATTTCATTAGAAATTGAAATTCTTGATTAGAAATGCTATTATTGACTGCAGTAATACTAATTATTAACACAACACCACCATTCTTGAAGAGATTCAAATGATTTGACATAATTATACATTCCTTAAAACCTAGATGTCAAATTACGCCAGGTAGGGGGGCATCTTGCCCCTTTTCAAGAATTGTATTTGATATATTGGTGTCAGAATGCTAATGACCTATGATATGCATGTGTATCTGATATAACAAATGAATTTAAGAATAATGGGCTACTCATCAAGGCCAGGAGGACCTACAAAACCCTAAAACTCTCAAAAGGTTTAGGTGTAAGTCTGCATTCAGATTTTAGTTAATAGCATTATTGATTATAAAAAGCATTGAATCCTACAATGCTAGTTTAACTACAATTTTACTTATTTTAATCTGCACCCAGACATGCAAAATGCGTGAATGTCACTTCTGGCCATAGAAAAAGTATCAGCAGCTAGATTTCTGCGTGCTAAAATGCTTTATATCAGTGTATGAAAGAGGTACGAGGAATCCTTGGTTTCTCAAGTACATTCAGAACACAATTCAGATCAGTAAGTGCCTATAATTGTAAAGTAAAACATGACTGATATGATAAGTATATTCCTCATTGTGATTTCTTGTTCAAAAAGGTGGCTTCAGAAACAAGCTAACTTTCGCCTCTCTTAGATCAAGAACATTGCATATCAAAATAAATGTGACAACAGTATTAAGAAATCACATTATTACCATTATAATCACATTATTAGAAGAGAATGATAGAAATGGCCACATTTTATAATTGCCTTCAGTTAAACGGGGATAAAAAACCTATTTAGTCTAGGGTTGGGCTTAAATCCGGTCTGAGAAACTGGCTCATAAAGTCCTGCTCACCCTGTAGCTCTATAAAAAGAGATTCTCTGCCATAAAGATGCTCAAGTCCTCACAAATTGATGTCAAAAGCACACAGAACAGCTTCCCTATGACCAAAGGAAACAGGGCAATATTGCATGAGCCCCTCCACTTTGTTCGATTTTGCACATGGCTGTGGAAACTAAATACGCTGCTTCAGACACTGCTGCGGTGGTTACCCAATATATTTTTTTCTCAAATTAGATTTCATCGTTCTCTATTGAATCTGCCTTGTTGTGCTGCGACGATTCCACCTAGCCGTGATTTAGTTGCTTACTCAGGAATCCTCTAATCTGAGATAGCGGGGTGCTCGCGCCGCTCTGCCTGACTCCAGCACTAGTTTTTTCAGCTTTTTTTTTTCCCCCCAACAACGCTCCAGTCAACATTGATTAAAGTGAGAGAGACTCGTTCACTGTTGGGAAAAAAAATGGGATGCAACATGAAAAAACAGGAAGCCAACTGTACTCGATGTAAGTAAATGCATCTTCTTTGAACAGATTGATTTGATTTGTTTAATTTCCACTGCGGGTTTGGCATTGCTAGAGTAGATTTAGAACTTTCTTCTGTTGCCTCGGTTTATTTGTAAAGGCACTCTTTAGTCATGGTTGGAATGGAAACTGAAAGAAAAAGATGAAGAAAATGGGAGAAAGAAAAAAGAGACAGAAGGGGTTGGAGATAGAAGGGAGAGAGTCAGGGAAAGACAGACTGACAGAGACAGGGGGAATGAAATAAAAAGAGAGCTATGCCACAGTAGGGGACGCGAGAGGATGCCAATCAGAAGGCATTTTGGGTCCTGTGGGGCGTTCAGTACAGTGCAGCTGAATGTGAAGGCAAGGACACTCCACTCTGCCAAGTAATGATCAAGCAACAGGGGACACACTCGACCTGACTAAAGCAGAACACACACACACCCAGGTACCAGCAAAATCTCTGGGCTAGGAAGTAACATCGAGAGGAAATCTTTCCGCTATATTTACTGGCTGGACCTAAAATCGGTACAAGAATATCATTCCTTATACAGGAATACACTCCCAAAAAGGTGCCAAAAAGAGTTCTTTTTGTAAATGAGCAGCATGTGTGTATGTGAGAGAGAATATTTTATAGGTATAGAAAACCTTGCATAATATAAAGCTTCTTTACATGTAAAGAGCTCAAATCCAAAATTTTATTTTGTCTGTATTATATTTCCCCCCAGAGATCCACATTTTACATCCGAGTGGTTTTCTGTACCAAAAACAGTCACAATTCATTTTCAAACCTCTCTTTATCCTTTAGAATTAAACTGCCTGCTTTTGTTGCTGTGCCTTGGCTGCCCTGAATTGTGCTTCATTCAAAAAGCAATCCGGGCTAAAAAAAAAAAACCCAAAAAACAAAAACACTCCCTAACACTTCGGCATGAGGGGGCGGTGAAAAGGTGCATATATGCAAATGTATCAGTTGTCATGACATCACAAAAACAACGAATTGAAAGCACTGCTTTTGCTTTAGCTTATTTTCCTCACAAGTACAATATGAGTAATTTTGTATAATTTTATTGTAACTGTTCATTTGGAATATTTTAAAGTGTTAACTTACTGTATAAAACTATTTTATTTTATTTTTTTTTCATATCAGTTCATATCAGTTTTATATGAGGCAGGCCCTTCAAAGGCTCTTCCAGGAACCTGTACATAGGAGAGTTCATCAAACTTTTAAAGGTAGGGTGGTTCTTTTAAGGTGATACTTTCTGTTATCTCTGCAATGGTCATTTAACAGAAGAAGGAAAAAAAACTTTTAATTTTAATGTCTGTTAAAATAACAAATCTGTATTTTAAAGTATTTTAAAAGTCAATATATAAATATTAGTATAATATCCAAACAAACACTCAAGAAATATACGTTTTATAATCACCCAAATTTGGTATTCGGTTGATTTTAGTATTAGTACTGATAATAGCATTTTAGTTAGTGATGGAATGAGTAAGTGTTTTTCGCCTCACACTGCCAGAACTTACAAACAGGACAACGGGTCTGAGCTCCCGGTTGTAGTGTTGCCCTTTACCAGAGGCTAGTAGCAGCCCACTCAGATGAGTATTGTTACATAGTTACGTTGTTTATATAGTTCCTTCATCAAACTTGTAATTTCATACCATCTTCTTGTCATGGTTTCGCACTCAGCATTTGTTATGTCCGATAACTTAAAGCACAACCACACATGTGCTTCCAGGCATGTCAGCTGTTTTAGTTTTAATGTCTAAACTATTTGTTTACTGTGCATTTTATTATATTGTAACAATCACTGTCCTTTTATTAAAAGCCATTGGTGATAATGCGTGTTGCAGTTTAGGCTAGAAATGTTGTGTAAGTTGAAATATAGTTAGAAATAGCAGCTTGAAAACAAATTTCAAAACGTATTTTAATGAATCAAGTCTGCCCCCCAGTATTACTATTCGTCCATTACAAGGTTCACACAATGTAAGGGGCAGCTGGTTTTTACAAAGTGCGTAAAGAAGTTAAAGGATTTTCATATGATTTTGATGACGCTGAATAACAAATCCATGCTTTTCAACAAGGACAAGATTCATACTCATAAGGCACAAAAATATTCAGCTTGGCAACAGAGGCACTAGAACGGTGTTGCATACCACACAAAGGAGAATTCAAGAAATGGAAATGGATAGAGGTCAGCGTGTCAGCGGCCAGCACAAAAGGCTAATCTAAAAACCCAGTTGGATGCCTGGTATGTATTGTGGTGCAGGCAGAACATGAAATGGTAGAATATGCAGAATATTCAATTAGTATTGTCTCAAATTTAGACTGCCTAGCTAGGGGCCAACTGGCATGGCTGATACTGGCTGGAGTGTATGTGTGTGTGCGTGCGTGTGTGTGTGCGTATGAGTGTGTGCGCGCGCCTGTGCCTGTCTGTCTAGAGCTTAGGGTGCAATTTCTTGGAGTCTTATCACAAAGACACCTGATGTCAATCCATCACGGTTGAAACATCCTCATTATCTGGTTTCTAATGCAGGATGCTGGGAGTCAAAGCTTTGTGTCTTACCTGGAGTCACAAATGAGCCAAGCGAGGGGGGGAGGTTATTGTCAGGATCAGGACATCCAAGAGAAACAGCAGAAAAAGAAGAGAGAGAGAGAGAGAGAGAGAGAAAGGGACGATTAGTTAATGACAACAAATAAGTCAAATTGTGAAAGAAGAAAAGGGGCTAATCATGTTAGCATTACTGGAAGTGCCTGGACCCCTGGGCTGCCTGATTACACATGCAAATGAAGGCTGATTCGGCCAGCTGGGGAACAACCTTGGTCTGGCCCTCCAAAGGACAGAGCCGCGTTCTTTCACACAGCTGTGGAGCAAAAAGTAGTCTGGAGCTTAACCCTTAGATCTGCAGTGGTACTATAGTTTGTTCCTATACTATTTACAGACATAGGTAATTATGTAGTTACATAACTAATAATATTTAGTTTGGCAATTCTGTCCCTGTACTCTAGTCTTTTCACGACTTAATGACAGATACAACTAAATGATTGGTGACACCTCAGAAATGTAGAATTATTGTAGTTGCTTGTTATAAGTTCAATTCATATCACATACTTACTTACAATGTAATTACATAAAAATGACAAAAACAAGACAAACAAGTCATAATAATACATCTCCTCTTCTACTTACAAACACAAATGTGTTATCAGCTAAAAGTTTACACTTTCAACAGTGCTATTTCAGTCAGAAATAATGAATATCAAAAGTTAGACCATGCTTGTTATCGCTGGCAATAATGACCAACTTCTTAAAAAGGAGAGTTAAAAAGGGAAGAAGGCTCAGAAAATAGCAGCGCAAGCATCTTGCCCACATTGCATAAGCGCATATATGCGGCTGCGCGGTGTGTAAGGGGGTTGTACTACTTCAGTAGTGAGAATGCAGTATCCAGGCTGAGGGTTTTTTTTTCATGTGCTATATAAAGGAGCTGTTCCCACCTCACACTCTGTGACTTTCTATGAATGTAACATGTAGGGAAGGGGGGGGGGGGGGGGGGGGGGGGGGGGGGGGGGGGGGGGGGGGGGGGGGGG
>JBBPCY010000136.1:10662684-10680771 GCA_037974405.1 Brachyalestes nurse
GAACAGTAGGGACGGTTGATCTTAACCACCGCCCCCCCCCCCCACACTCACACACACTCTAAAGTGCTGTAGCTCACTCAAGAAAGAAGCTGAAGCCAAAGGCATGTGTCACTCAGTCAAGACCGAGTCAAGGAGTGAAAGTCAATAAATAAAAACTCCAACTCATTTGCAAGGGCCCGGATCCTCCACCTCTGCTACATTTTAAATGAGTGGTCCCATATGAGCTGAAAACTTGGAGCAATCTCTTAACTTTCCTCCTTCACTCCTTCAAATTCCCTAAAAGAATATACAAATCTTCTGCATCTGCAATATGTACCTAAGCTTGTTCCCCTCTCGCTTTACGCCAACCCACTGCAAACTTTGCTGGCTCAAAGTCACTTTTCATGTTGCCAGGTATAAGTGCCTGCACATATGTGGCTTGCCAGCGTTGCTGTTTTGAATGTGTCAGTTGCTGGCATACTCTCCGGTGCTCCAAATTTACTTGGCAAGTCTGTCTTCTCCGTCAGACGAGTCTCTCTGTGTTCCAGCTGGACGAGTTTTTGACCTCTTGACCCTAGCCAATTAAGAGTTCCCTTTGATTGAGCGCGGGAAAAATAGGAAGAGGAACCTCCTGCATGTCTGAATGAGCTCCAGCAGGAGTGACTACAACTTGACAGCATTCACGTCTTTGGTCTCAAATTGTTTGACATACCAATCGAAAGAAATGTCTTGTCTTACATCCAACATCTTTGCTTTATTAACAGCAGTGCAGAACCTCCAATAAGGCAAATACATGCCGCAGGAGGTGTATGTCGACTCCCACTGATTCTTTTGGAAATGATTCAACGCATTGCAAGATCTCAGAGTGAGTAATCAGACTGAAAGAATGTGAGACTATGAAGAGTTAAGGTTGTGCATGGCATTAGGTAAGAACTGCACAAACTAAAGTGAAGAAAAATGTCACCATTAATGTTGTTAAAGACGCTGAGGTAGAAACTGCTTTGGATCATACTCTCGTATTACAATAGTAACATTTTCTACAAATTTTTAAAGCTAGTAGTGAGATCATTCTTGAAATTTACCCTGAAGATCCATTGTACCGTTAAAGTAATACGTTTTTAGATTACTGGGTTGTGTATATTAGCCAAAACAACACTGTGATTTTAATTGCCACCCAGTTGTCAGGCTTTACAGACCCTTTTTAAAGCATATAACTGTATGTAAGAGCACAGTACAGCCTCCACATGGCAGGGCTAAGGCCTCAGTGAATACAATGAGAATACTCCATATTCTCCCATATATACTCAAATGTCATTCTAATGTAAGTTATTATGCAAATTCATGATAATATACTTTGCTAGTAAAATATATGAAAAAGTTACATTCCTGATGGTAACCTTTCTATTTGCCACATGTAACATGGCTTCTTTTCTCTCTTTCAGATAAGTCAGTATGTAAGTATGTATTTTGATTAGTCTGGTTGAAACAAAACAGAATTGTACTAAACTGATTAATTTAATGATTGAACTGTTTTTATCAATCTGCTTTTACAGATATTATAACCACTAACCTCTCAATCTGTTTCAGGAGATGCAGTAGATGCTGGATTTTTTTTTCAAAGACACACAGGTTACTTGTATAAGGAAGCAACCTGTGTGTCTCATTTTTATTATTCAGCAAAATCTGTGTTAAGTGGCCAACTCTCCCATGCTTCTCAAATCTCTACATCCCCAAATTAGATTGGGGATCTGAATTTATAGGTTTACATTTACATTTAAAATATATTCTGGCAAGAAATGAGCAAAATAAAGTAAAAAATTACTATTCTTTACTACAACTGATTCTAAAATTTCAAAATCAAATCACTTGTTTCAGTGATTAAAGTTGTTCTGCTTCAGAAGTTGTTCTTGATTCTGCAATGCTACCTTGGGGACACCAGATCCAGCACACGGAGATTATGCTTCAAAAGAACACATGAATCCACAAAGTCCTTCTCGGAACATCGCTGCACAGTTACGTAAAAAGTCTCCTTTCTTTTTCCAGGACAAACACCCACCCTGAGCACCCCATCGTGTCTCCTTTTGTTCCTGTAATCACTCGGAGGCTCTCTTCTGTTTGTGCTGAGTCACCCAGTCCCACACAGAGGCGCTCATCGTCTCCTTCACCCGAGAACCACTTTAACCACCATCTAGCCCACTGATACTCAAAACTGCTCTACTCAGGTCTATATCTGTGTGCTTACATTTCTCAGGTGGACTACAAAGACTAGCACTGGAATGAGACAAACAAATGTAACTGGGAGATACAAAAAGAGAACTAGGACAAAATCAAAGCTCTGGAATTTAACATACTGAACCAATTTATTGGCTAATTAGCAAGCTATCACTTGTCAAGTGCAAATATGAGCTAAAATTACAGATGTTCCACAAATACAGTTGGGAATACATTTGAGACCGTAGCAGTTTTCGTTCATTTTTTTTATTGTTTCAATTGTTTATGGGTGATATTCTTTTAGCCTCTCTGACTAAATTCTAATGTATTCCATTATTTTTCTCAAACTGAAAGAGAATATTTGAAATTCAGAAAGTTCAGGAAAACCAAGCTTACATATATAGTGATGTGGTGGATTTCTGATGTCCCCCCTTTTTGGACTCACTCAGACTCTTTACTTTTCCATCTCACGTTTGGTGCTCTCGTTCCATTAACTCATCCCTTCACTCTCTCCACTGCCCCTCCTTCCTTTTACATTTCCACTTGGAGAGATTCTGGAGAGCAAAGCGACATTACAGTCCCCACCACCCCACACCCTCAACCCACCCCATAAGTACCCTTCAAAGGAGCCATGTAGTCTTGGTTTGATGACACAGCTCACTTGTGTCACTCAAGTTTCCTGTGGACAGCTTTAACACACGCACACACCCACACAACCACACAACCACACACACACACACACACACACACACACACACACACACAAACAGGGCGCTGAGACTGAGTCACCATTCAGTGGCACTGTTCAGGTGCGAAAGAGAGGGTTGCACTGCCTTTCACAAAAATAAACATGCCAAAAATGGTTCTCTGAAGCAATGCCATGAGAGAATCACTTTTGGTTCCCTAAAGAACCACTGAATAGATAAAATGAAATGTATGAATGTGATGAATGCTTTAAGTACCTTTGTTTTTCCTAGAACTGTGCATCCAAGAACTATTTAAGAATCTCTTCAAGAATACAGCAAATCCCATTTCCTTCACCCAGTGCTCAGTAACAGGAGAGCGCTAACTAGTTAGCCATGTTGTGCGCCCACAGCTAAAGGCTAAAGCAAGAGCAGCGAGCACATTACTAGGAAAAACAGGCCCCAAGAGAAGCAGCTGCCAAGTCTTTCTCCAAGTCGAAACTCAACAGCAGTTTTCCAAAAGCTTTATCGTGTCCTTGCTTCATTTATACAGACCTCTGGCCCTGGTGAATGCCACCTCCCACATAACTCTTAGCAAATTACAGTTGACCGCTAGGTCACAGGGGAGGGCTGTATTTTCAGCTCTACCCTTGACAGACAAATGAGGAGACATAATCAGAAAAAAAGGAGGAAGGAAAGCTATCGTGGCAGATGACCTTTAGACGAAGAGGTCATCTCTCTCAGGCTTGTCTGTCTGTCTGAAAACCCAGGAGCAGTGGTATGGAACGCTGTATGCTAGCCATTTGTTTCGTGTGGGCTGTGTCAGTTTTCAATAATGCTCAGTGTTGTGCAAAATCCCAGCGTATATATATCCGCTGTTTATGAGAACCTCACTCTCTTGAGTGACTCATCCACCCCTTTCTCACACCTCAAAAAAGCAATAGTCTTCAGGCTTCATATTTAATCCACCCTCCCCCTAGCCCTCTCTAATCATAAATCTAAGTCACAGTGCACAGTGGGCCGACACTACTAATTGATATTGCTTTCACTGCAGTAAAGCTCATCTTGGCAGGGTGCTCCATAGTTAGACGTCAGAGTCGGGGTAGGCTCAGTCCTTTTTTGTGAAGAGCACTTACAAAAACGGCAATGGGGTACTGCAGGTGCACGGTTACCGCTGTTATAAGGTCCCTGTTAATTACGTCCTCAGATCTCAAGCGAACAAAGGCCTGTGGAAGACACCTGGTGGCTCGGTCTGACCTCACACCCTCCTTGTAGTTCACCCAAAATATGTTTCCCCCCAATGAGCTCCTGCCTTGCTAGTTATAATGAAAGAACAAAAACTACAGAGATCCTATCCTTCTGTTTAATAGCTTCTATGGAACATTTTTGGACTGCAGCTAGCTCCTATTATACTTCAGTCACTCCCCTGTTTTGGCTTCACCAAGGAGCTGCTGGCTGTCTACCCTCTTTCCATTTAGATTTGGGTCAAAGGAAAAGTGAAGGCAATGGCAAGGGAGAAAGTGATCCGGCCCAAATTCAAGAGTGTTGCTGCTGCAGGGGGTGGTGCTCAAAAGACCTGTCAAGAGACCTCTTCTCTCAGAAACAAGGGGTGGAGACGCAGACAGGGATAGAGGAAGGAGCTACATGTCATCCGTGGTTCCTTTCCTTGAAGAAGTCTGTGCTTCTGAGCAGCTTCATCAAGTCTTTGACATTCACTTCAGTCCAATTCAATATAATTACACTGTATTGTAACAGATGTTTTAACAAAGAAACTTTCCAGAAATGCGATAGGCAGTGGCAGGGAAAAAAACTTGGAGTAACCAAAACTGAAAACTCTAGAAGCTATAATAGTTTAAAACACAGGGACTTGGAAGGAACAAATATAGTACTTGTGAAAGAAACTAATGACTAATCCTAGAAATCAAACACTGATATAGAAAGATGACCAGAAATAGTATGGCAAACACTGTCTGAAAAGGACAGGCAGAAATAGATCTGGACTGCCATCTGTGTTGATTCTACAAGCCAGAGTGGAGTTTCACTCCAAAATGCTACTGATTCATAACTATTTATTATCTAAAGAGGTTTTGAAAAGAATAGTATCAGAGGTATAAGACAAAATTCACATTCATGTCACTAATGGTATTAATCATTCTATAGCACTGATATTTCTTAAATGTGCGAGGTACACTGCCAACAACGCAAAAATGGCAATATTTGCGGGGAAGCTAGTGGTTAGGGAGTTGCCCCTGCCATCAAAATGTCATGGTTTCGAATCCAATGACTCCTAGTGGCATCTCTGAGCTACCCTTGAGCAAGATACTGTCCCTGCACACTGCTTCACCTAGTGAATGGATTAAATGCAAAGAAAGAATTTAACACTGTCCACACTGTGTGCTGTGTTGTGTTTGTGGGGGGCCACTTTACTTTAAAAGCATTTTCATGACAAATACATTTTTGTGGTGCAACAATATTTTCCCTAACAGATAAAGAGCATTGTATAGCCACATTTTAAAAAAGGTTATGAGTGCAGCGTTTATTTTTTTTTTTCATAGTAAAAAAAAAATACTGCTCAGGAAGTACTCCTGATGCCCATGAAATATGTATCATAACAATAACATATCGACATATTGTCCGACCCTACACTAAAAATGGGCCACAGCTTAAATATTTGGTGTTAGGAGAAAACATTATGTGGAGTTTGTGTTATTTTCTGACTCACATTTCCAATAAAATGGTTATTTTAAGAAGCACTCGTCGAAAGGATCTTTGGGGAACCTTCTTCCTTTCCTGGGCATGACTCTAAAGAATCCTTTTTTACACTCTTTCTAAGAGTGTAACGGCACGAGAGGTGCTCAGCTCTGGTCTTGTCTTCAGCACGTGGTCTGCCGATCACGCAGTGTTGACGGCTCAGCGTGGTGAGAGACAGAGGTTCAGGCGAATGGCAGGACAGTGCGTTTAGAGTAGGCTTCTTTGGCAGGCAGTCCGAGGAACTCCGGCAGCATTGTTAGCCTGCCGCTGTCCTCACTCAATTCCAGCCGTGTGTGTCCCATTTACCTCCCACTCAACCCTCAACTCCGAGCTGCTGTTCTCACCCAGCGCTGACAGCAATGCCCCTTCCCCTAATACACACACACACATATGTACCCCCTCCCCCAGACTTACCCAAAGCTGAGGGGCTTGTGTGTGGGCACATAAGAGTGTCCTCATATTCTCTGTGTGCATCACAATTCCTCTGGCTCTGCACTGACTTGGAGAGTTATTTAAAGAACAGCGAGCAGAGAGGGATTTTCATGTGCTCCGGTTGGGAGGGGTTAGGGTGTAGGGGGGGTTTGGATCCTTAGCCAAATGCTTCAGCGTCATACTGAAACATCAGGGCTCACAGGAACACAGTGGCAAGGGCTTACGGTGGCAGATTCATGGGTGCTGCCTATGAATTCAGTGAGTCCATTGTCAGCATACATTTCAATGGTTTTAAAGGAACGGGACACAAAACAGATTAGGAGTCAAAACTAGCGAAAAGAATTTTTATCCACTTGCGTCACATATTTATGTAAGGTTATTAGCTAAATTAGGCAATTCTTCGCAGGCAACAACTCAACATAGCAAAGCAGGAGGCAAAAGACAAGGCAATTCTGCAATTTTTACAACAGCTCCCCTCATGAATGCTATAAATGCTATACTACTTACAGAGGCAGAGGCATGTTTGGAGTCGATATCTGGAAAATACAGGAAGGTTTTAGGTCTTTGTCACCGAATGATCCGAGTGGAAGCTTTTCCGCTTTTTTATTTATTTCATCGCAGTCTATGGAGGCTCTGAGCATAAATGCATAATAAATGAAAATTCGAAAAGGCGTTGAGACCAAGCCGAGCCTTTCATTTATCATGCCCACTACCACAGGGCTGCCAGCAATGCTTCCTCATGCTAATGCCATTGAACCCAGGCTAGCAATCGCTCTGGCAACTGCTTCAGAACAGCCATCATGCTGAACCCATAACCAACCCCCATGCCCCCCAAACATACATACACACACACACACACACACACACACACATACACACAGTACTGAGGCGATTAGGTCTACCCTGAACCCGGTACAAGCTTCTGATAGGCCTGTTTTGTCTGGGTCAGGATTTTCTTTTGTCAATTCCTACCTGTGTATGAGCGCGTCAGGGAGGTTTAGCAGATGGCTGCCTATTATGGGTGTGAGAAATGCCTTGTAGTCTAGGACACGGCGATGGAAATACAGTAGATAGCAGCTTAAGTTGAGAAATGTCAGTGGCAAACTGAGGATGTTTACTTGCTTTTGCTAACAGCAGGACGCCATTAATCCTTTCCATCCCCTCAAACGCAGCGAGCGTACCTTTTAATAGTCCTGACACAGGAATGTGCGTACCCATAATGCCCTCCTAAATGTTTATTTCCATGCCAGCAATTAAAACATCCTTCCCTCTTGTCTCATCATTCAGAAGCTTATAAATTACTCAGATTCATTGCTGGAGACTGAAGTACAGAAACCCATGACTCTGAGCATATTCAAATTATATAATTCTGGACCATTTAAAAAACTTTTTTTTTTTTACCAGCAAACACTACACTAATGTAGAAAACTGACTAAACTGATCAAGCCATTTGTTATTTTGTGTAACAGGCATCTTGTAGGGAGCTATGATATGCAAAATGCCAAGCCATTCCACTTTCTTCTGCGGTGTCTTACAATCTGTGTGATCGGTGAAGTGTGGAATAAACTGGCTGGGAGAGAATGGAGGGGAAAGTCAATGGCAAACTGGATTTCTAGCAAACTTTGTGACTTCTTCAGCTTCAAAACAAAACAAAAAAGAGAAAACGTAAGGTGAAGGGTGAATTTAACATTAAAGCAAGCCAGCTGTCATAGACTTGGGAGAGATTTTAGTGAGGCTGCACTGTGATGTTCTTTCAGCAATGATTCTTTTGGGATCTCTCATGAGTTTCTGTATATAGACTGATCTGGTGAGGTTCAAACCTACGTATTAAAGGCACACTATTATATATTTTAATTATATTAGTAAAGTGGTAATCAACCTTAATGGTAAAAGATGTAATAATAATAATCATAGAAACAAAAAATATATGTAAGTGGATGTCCCTATGGGGCTCATCAGAGTGATTATTTAATTGATTCATCTTGACAGCTCTAATTCTGAAACACTACTATTGCCAGCACCAAGTAGATTAATCATAAAATAAGAGCAAAACTTCAAAACATGCCATATGTTAGGTGCTTTAAATACATTAATCTCAAATGCCAAGCATCTTCACATGTGTTATTATTAGCCAGTAGAATAGATTCCAAGCATCATTTGCAGTAAATACAAGTCTACAAAGATAACTTAAAAAAATAAAAGTTTAAACCAAACCTTCAGCAGTCAAGCTTAATCCAGGGATCTATTTAAAGAAGAAGCCATTTTAATAGACTTCTATTTTTTTGGCCGGGATATTATCATTAAAGCACACTGAAGCATGTCTATAATTGTCATTTATATATTCCCTTCATTGCTGCCTTTCCTAATGAAAATTGGGCAGAATGCCCCTCATATCAGAGTCTTGCTCCTGACAGTTTCAGAGAGAGGCGCACGCTCGCTGCATTCCTGAGCAAACGTGGATCTTTCCAGAACTGCTGAGCAGACACTATAATGATATTTTGGGCAAGGCCTGTGAAACTAGATCAGTGGTCTACAAACCACTAAATCTGGTCAGCAGTGCAGATTAAGGAGGAAGGGAAGGCTCTACTATATTTCAGCACTTGCTCATATTATAGATTACCATTTGACTCCTACAACGGCAGTATTTACCAAATAACCCAAGACTACAGTCTTGTGAATTCCTTAGTAAAGGCGGCCGATAAAATTATTTATAATCATTGTGATAAATTATGTCACCATAGAATTTTCTGGGCATATTGTTGGTATCGCCAGCTATTACAGAACACTAATATTTTTTTAACAATTCAGAAAATGCCCCAAAGAACCATGGAAGTTCATATCTTTTTGCCATATTGGCATGAATTTGGAAATTAGAGTTCCGGTGCTGGACACCCAAAGTGCTTAATCAATCCCACTTAATTGCATGTAAAAGCGCAATCTTTAAATGTGGCATGACTGTTGTGTTGATGTACTTTGACAGGCTCACAATTTATGAACGGTCTGACAAACCGAAATCATTACATAGCATTGATATATATATAGCAATGAAATACAACCCAAACTGTATGACACATATACTGTGTATTATTAAACTTTCTTTAAGCACTGCAAAATTATATCTTTACCAAATTGCCTGCTCTTAATTATAACTTCCACTTCTAACAAATGTTATAAAATGCAACCAGAGTTTTGTGACAGTATTAAAGAAAACCTGGAACATGTATGCAATGCGAGGCTTCCCGACTAAAAGAAACTCCTGAAATACAGGCTGTTTACTCAATCAACTGTGGCACAAGAGCTCCCAAATTACTAATGGAAGGCATCGGGCTCCCAATGTTTCAAACGCCTCTACCCATGTGCACATCCTACCACCCTCTGCTGGATTGGGAGCACTCCCGCTCTAGCTATTAATCAGGGAAAATGGATGACAGCTGCCCGTAATTAATCTGCATGCCAAGCAACGAGACGCAGGTTCTGCTATGGAGAGACGATTCCTGCCGTTTATGACTTTTTCATAGGAGGACTCATGTATAATGGAGGCTCAGCAAAAGGAGGAGAAGATGAGAGAGCAAATGGATGGAGTGGGAGAACTTGTTAGTGGGGCAGCTTGACTGCTCACTCCACCACAAAGTCCCTGGCAGATCCCCCTTAACAATTCATGGAGGGGTCTTTCTTTCTCTTTTTGACTCGTTTATAAGAGCAGCAAGGTGTACGCGTGACTTTTGGACTCCGTAAGCCACCACCCTTCTCTTCCCCTTGAGATCTGTCCGGTTTGCATTCTAGGACTTAAAAATACCTTCGATTGTCCACAGAATGCCCACACTCGCAACATGCTGCTGCTGCTGTTATCGAGTACATGCGTGAAGGAGTGCCCTCCAGCACATGGCTAGGGTCAGCTGTTCCCTGGATACAGAGAAGACTTCAGTGTTTCCATAACAACGCCATGTTGCCATGAACACCTTGCGAGCGACTAATTAGGCACACTTGTTTAGCTCTGTAATCACTTCATTCGGATTTATTTTCAAAACGCAGTATTTTCTTAATTACATGTCACTAATTTTAGACTATAAATTCACAAACACCGCATTCCGGAGCACCTCCTCCGTACCTGACTATTTAGACTAATTAAACTAAACACTATGTAAATGTGACACGGTAATTAGTGAAAGCGCCCAAGCCCCACCGAGCAACACAACAATAAGACCCTAGAGGCAATCGTGTCCTTTCGGCGCAGAAGAGGTGAGATAATCAGGTACTGCAGTAACACACACTGCCCAGCAGAAGCTCTAGCTACACTATTACTGCCCTTTCTTAGTTGACATATGGGGGAACATTGCTTCATGCTACTGCAAATGCCCTAAGCACACTTGTCCAGGTGGAATTTACCAGGACCAATCCTCAACATCTGCTCCCGGCAGACTACATCGGCTGTGACACTTTCAGGATAGAGGGCCAGGGGGAATGAGAGGCTTTCCTGCACCTGCATAAATGACATTGCGAGAAATTCACACCAGCGATGGAAAGAGGGAAGAGTTACTGGGGTGGTGGAATTAGGGCCCGATTAATATTACATATAAGTACTTGAACGAGAAGCAAACGTTTTTGAACATACTTCTGTAAGGGCTTTCTTTTATGTTCATATTATTTTAGATGTTTCCCACTGTTTATCAAAGTTGTAACAGTTGACAGGTGAAGACCATACATCAGCCTGTTTTAACTGCTTACTGTTTAACTTTAGATGTTACAGTATTTTGTATATTATTATTGTTTATTAGAGTGTCTAGCTCCTTAAAAGCTTTACTGGTGTCAATTTTTATTCAGGCCCTGGGATCCAAAGCAGTGTGATATGGTGCAGGGGGTGTGTCAGGGACACGTGAGGTAACAGAGGGATAAAAGGAGGCATGAGGGTGGGAGCCAAAGGAAGCTCGGCGGCGACAGACGGAGGAAAGTTGCATCAGGGAGCGCAACGGAGGAGCCTCAGGTCTATAGTCAGGCTGGAATGGTGGTTACTTGCAATATGTTGAGTAAACACTGCAATGAATACTACAGGGCATAACCGTCAGAACACAAAGGCACATTCTTAAAAGCCAAACTGACCATCATGCTACAAAAACGCGGCACATGCCTTTGCAAGAGGAAAAAACAATGCAAACAGCAGCAGGGGGCGGCAGGAGGAAAGCAGTAATGATCAGGAAACTTCTGTTGAGAGATGAAAATGAGTGTCTGCGTTCTGTAGAATCCTACATGGCTGGAGGGACACCGGCAGTTCTATGAGAAAGCATCACAGTCTCTGAACTAAATGGGTTTGGGGCACACAGCTGGTGCAGTCTTTTTCTTTTTCTCCGACTATTTCTCTCACTCAGCCAAGACCTTTCCAAGAGCGAAGAAAGCAGCAAGTTAATAAGCATTCTCCATGGTCTCTGCTCCGACTTGAAAAAGGTCACTCCCAGATATTCCCTTACAACGCCACTATAAGTATAGGGCTGACAAAATGTTTAGAGCATACAGTATTATGGAGAGCCTGTTATAAGGGAGGATATGTTGTTTTTTGTGTGTTTGTGCATTTGCTTTCTTGTATATTGCGAGGATTTGAACAATTGGTACGTTCAACTTCCTTTTTTTTGTAACCCCCTGTTGGCCATAACCATTAAAATAAAGGTAGGCGGATTACACACTGACACAGATGGAAAAAAGACTGAATATTAAACTAACGGTTAATCTTTGAACATTGCCATCTTTCAAAGAGCTAGCTTGAACCAGACGATAGGTGTCATTTCGTTTAATGTCTAAAGATGGCGACGAACCACTGGGGAAATCATCTGGTGACAGCGTGTATTGCTCTTGAAGTGTTTCCCTGCCAAGACTTTTAAACCCATCACTTCCCGTGAACACCTCTTCATCGGGGTGCGCCGAGACTTTCCTAGAGATGGATATTCAGTGCTATCCAAAGCGTGGAGAATACAACTTGAGTTGACCACTCCTGGAATGTTTTGTCAATGTCGACTACTTTGCCAAGTGAAACAGCAGACCTAAGCGATTGCCTTGCGAATCATGAATAAGTTATTGAGAGGTTTCCTTGGTGATAAGGTTCACTGAAGCCTTGTGGACTGTGCGATAGCTCATGGTAAACTGCTGGCGATGACGGATGGTTCTGGCCTCAGATAGCTTTGTCAGTGTCACAACCACTCTCCCCTGCTGGGTCTCTCGTAGCCTGGCCTGTAAGTCAGCATGCATGCAGAGAAACATGAGAGTGAAGTGTCCAATGGGAAAAAAAACCAAACAGAAAAACAAATAAAAAAAAACAAACAAGTAAAAAATAAAAACTTGCCAAAAACCCATAATCTCTGTAACCTTAAAGGAACTGACAGTCCGAGGCACTGTTTTTTTTCCCTTCGACCTCCTGTCTTGTCCTACTGTCAGAGAAAGTGACATTGTCAGTATTACCAAACCATAATAAACAATGTCACCCTTTCCATTTTCATTTCGGAGTTCCTTCTGGAACAAAACTGGATGCAGGCCATCTCTTAATTGCCAACATTGGATGCTGTGTTGTCAATTACCTGCAAAATAATTAAGAAAGAATTCCCCATGGCTCCTACCCAGTCCTGGCATGGTCATGCCAATGCTAAAAGCCATTCAAGGTTACTCGGACCTGTCCTTCCCTCAAGTATGTTGGACCGATTAGTAGAACATGCAGAGATCGCTTGGAAATTATGTACGCCCATTTGATTAAGTCTGTGCACTGTTGCATTGGGGTTGATGGCCGGAAACTTCTAGAAGCCATGTTTCCCTCCAGACAGCAATCCCAAGGCACAGAGGGGAGTCCTGTTCTTTCAGGCGCACCGGCTGAATGCCTCATGCCGTGACACACTGGAGGCCGCAGGGAAACGGAAATGTCTCTAAACACACTCGAGCAAGACCTATCGGGTCCAGTGCACATCTCCCTCATTCATGCACCTTTCACTCAAGTGACCTTGCAGAATTAACCCCATAAGCAGCTGGTTCAGCCTGCAGTGAACTGGAGTAATACTGAATCTGACGCTATAAAGACGAACAGTGAAGTATGCAATGAAGAACCTTGATTATCTTAATAATCAAGACTGTGAGAGCTCTTCCTGAAGTACAACTTAACATTCAAGGATAAAAACTTGGTGAGCAGCCAGCTGAAAGCTTTAACGAGACTGAGGTAATGCAAGAAGCGTTTTACATTTTTGAAGAAATAAAAGCAAAATACGTATGCCGACTAGCCACAAGTGACTACTGGTTACATAAAAGACAAGCAAATTTGCTACAGGCCATCTACAAGAGTATTTTCCTCGTTTACCCCTTGCCCCCTCTTCGTGCTCAGCGCTTTAAAATTCTTAAACTTATTTTCAGATTAAAGACTTTCACCTTGCGCTTCGAATTTCAGGCTGAAAGTCTTTATTCCCCTTCACTAATTTTCTCACTCTCAGGACTTTGAGAAACTTGACAGACACTTGGCAGCTGGAGCAGCCCCAAGGACACCAAGGGCACTGCTTTCATGTTCTCAAAGCTATAGGCTTCCCCTACCCTGGATTTTCAAATGCCCACTGCGTGCCCACAGAGTTGGTACAGACGAACATGAATCAGCAACTGCAATGACTCGAGTTAATCATAAATACAGTAATTGGATTGGGCTACTAAGCAAGGCATATGTTAAGAATGGGTGACTAATTAAAGCCACGACGAGATGCTAGTGAACCCTCAGCCTGTTTGAGGATTCCCAGCACGTCACTAATATGGGGGGAAAGGTATAAACAAACAGCAATCTGGCTGTTTAGCTCTTCTAGCCTAATTACAAAGATCCAATTAGGGAACAACATCCCGGAGCTAGTAATACAATTTACAGCGAGGTAAAGGACTTTATCTGCAAAAAAGTATGTGCACAATTCCAAAGCTCAACAGCCAGGCCATCTTTAATTCAAGAATATTCATTATTTGAGGGTACATATTATGAGTATGCAGTCTCATTTAGTTATCTGGCACCAAAAATGGCCAAACCAAGCAAAATCTGATTATGGTGATGGGGGCTGTCAATATGCTTGCTTTGCATCAGCATTCAGAATGTTCAAGGTTTCTGCCTAATTCTTTGTTTAGATCCTTAAAAAGGCAATTTGCATATTTGCACAATATGCTATAAAAATATTTTACTTTTTGATGCTTTGTTTCATTGTCATTTTTATCATGTCCTTAGTGTCTGTATTGTGTGCAATCATCTATTGTGAGATGTCACCATATGAATACGAATACGGATCGCAAAGTACAAGTTGCTATAAATGACACTGCACAAAAGCAGAAAAGAACTGGGAGTGCAAATGTGTCTCTCAAGGCACACAGACAAAATCTTTAAGATTCAAATGAAATCAGTGTTCTGGTCTAGAGTGACTGGTCAAGGTGCTGATCATTTCCCAGTGCCGGTTGCCAAACTCAGCTGGGGGCTTTTCAGGACCTCAGGCAGGTGTGAATTTCTCATTCTGTATTTGGGCACAGAATAGCATCCGTCCCTGTGGATATCCAGACAAAACACAACCAGAGCACATAAACATCAACCCCGTTTCTGGTGAAAAACAGTGACTCAGGAGAGACTTTGTTGCCTAATTATCTGGGTGCTAGCTAGTCTTCATCCGCCTTTGTAATTATTATTGCCAGTGTTTATTCCGCTGACCTTTTTTTATTGCATTGCCTGTGTCTGCAGTTTTTATTTGGTGCAAATTTTATGCAACAGCATGTTTTTTTCACGTCTTGCTTGGTTGTTTTATTTGTGCTTTAGTGCTGCTGCTGCTGTGCAGCAGAACAGTATTTGATATTCAGGAATGGTCACTGCCAATTTCTGTGTATTATTTTTCCTCAGACTCTTCCAAGACATGAAATGATAATGTCACACCCTGAGCTGTAGTGACCATTCCTCCACTTTGCCACAGAGGCACGTGGAATGCATATATGAGCTTCGGTAGCTTTCAATGAAGGCCCCCATTTTTCAAAAAGAAGAGAGGCATTAGAGTCTCTGTTTGCAGGAAATTTCTCTCCATTAAAGAAAAATAATACCAAAACTATGGAATAAGCACTCTAGGTCTTCATTAAACTGGATTTTGGGAGCTAATAAAAAACAAGGTGAAAAGGGTAATGAGACAATAAAAATAGAACAACTCTTTAAACAGGCCATGTCATTGACAACTGGATTTTATTTCTTGGGGTTTTTTTTAAACAGAAAATACACTGTGTAATCACTGCATACGTTTCATTTGATATATGAGAACTAACTTACTAACTGTTTGGAATTCATAATGGTTGTGGTATCATAATTGTGAGCACATTTACATCATCCTACAGCACTGAAATAATAAGAAGTGAATGGGAAAACGACTAAACCATTAAACGCCCAGTCCAGGCTTTTATTCCTCTCTCTCATACTGTTTATACTTTCTCACTCTTGTACTGTTTTAGCAATTCGATACCACAGCAAAAAGCAGAATTTACTTATAACCTACATTATTAAAAGTCACAATGACTAGCGATTCCATGGTAGATTAGTAAGTTTAAGGCCAGAACAGGTCAACCAAACAATTATAAAACAATGACCAACATGGTAAGTATGACTCGGTTACACCACCACTACATAATCTTGAGTTAAACTGAAAGCATTATCATAGACTCTTGATGTCTTTATTTTACTACAAGGCAGCTGAACCAAACCAAAAGGAACCAAACCATTGCAGAACATGTGGCAAAACTAAACAGTCCACAGTATGCATGTGGAAACTAAACCAAACTATTTTGGTAACTGTGAAGCAAGTGAAACTGTGGACCAATCAGCCAGGAGGTGGTCTCAGAACACATGAGGCTTAGGAGTTCAATTTAGCAGCCAGAGCAAATGACACAGTTCAAACTCCAACCTGTCTTTTGGCCAATTTGAAGTCATTTATTTTTAGTAGAGCAAACCACCCACAGGAACACGTAAATGTAAAATTAGGGCCCTTTAATGAGCTAAATAAGAATATGCTACACCAGGGAACAACACAATACACAAAAAGACTGCTGTTTGTAAACATGCCTTCAACTTGCAATAAGAGCTTGCACACTTAAAAAACGGCTCCAGCATTCTTAAGCAGAGGTGGTGGCGGCAGGTGTCTGTGCTCCTGTTAAGGGCCCTCCCACTAATGAAACGGGCCTTAAAAAAGTGCCAAACAAGAACAGTGCTTATCCAGCAAAACTGCTGCTAGATGGAGCGTAAAGTGCACACATTTTCCATGACACTACAGTAATGAGGTTTTATATTGGCCCAGCCCTCACTCCTTCTGTTCAGGGCCGCCCCAGCAACCCCTCTCTTATCTGTCTCCAGTGTTTTTTTTTTCTTCCCCATCACCTTTTTTCATCAATCTGGCTTTCTCTGTATATCAAGCACACACAAGCGAACGCATGGACCAGCACACCTTCACGTCCAGCAGTGATTTTTCCAAAATGACAAGGGAGAAAATTGTCAGTCAAAGCGCATGATGCCGCACTCTTGGCTGAATTTTAATTAGAACCCGAAGTCAGGAGGATACACACAAAGACACTTCATTTGTGAAGGAGGTCTCATAACTTACAACACATGAAAAAAATATAAAATGATTTATGGAAACAAGAGTTTGTTTTAGAGAGCTGAAAGCTTTCATGTTCTTTAATAAGCCAAATTCATTAAAGGTACTGCAAAGCGTTGGAGAAAGATAAACAGACTTTTGATTTTGTTCTTTTTCTTTTCCCTTTTAGGCCTGTAACTGGAGGTGTGAAGTTTTAAATACTGGATTAGCACCAGAAGTTTCAAGTCTGCCGTGTATTGATAAAGCTAATTTATGTATTCCTTGAGTTGCTTCTGGTTCATGAAATGACCTTTATATTATCCTTCCACTCGGCGAAAATCAGGATTCAAAACTCAAATCGATAGTGCAGGAGCAGGAAGATCAGATTAAGCGCAACACAAACTGATTACCTCATTCCAGTTCGCTCAGCGTTTTGCACACCCTTGCCAGCGCTCTGTAAAGGCGGCGCAGAAATGGGCTCTCAGCTCACTTTGCTTGCCTTCATTTCTGACAAGCTCTTGTGGATTCTGCGTCTGATCCTTACATGGCCTAGGAGAAGCTGGTGCAGCCAATACAGATTAATACCCATAAAATTAACTTGAACTTCATTGGCTGATTGGTTAGATACAGGTACTGCAAATTCAGTCTAAATTCAATCTGTTGAGCCAACTGCCTTCAAGCTTTAATCACACCTGTAAAACTCTCCTGACTGGAATGGGTTTTAAGCCATTTTAAATCCAGCAATTTCATTGCCTCTGCACATGCACTTTATAAAAGATTTGTTGTTACTCTGAATAAGTAACCTGGCTGTCTTACAATTTTGAGGCCATTGAACTCAACAGAGAAAAAAAATTGCTGTGGTACATTCTGTATTATCAGAAGATCGAACAGAATAACCAGGCAAAAAGGTTAACTCCTTAAGATTAAAGCCAAGGTTTATTATTCATCAAGTGCATAGAAATGCAGTGCAATTTGGCTGACCTTAAGTTAAGGTCTGGAATCAGTGTTCAAAAGTTTGGAATCAATGTGCTCAATAATATTAAAACCATTTTGGTGCAGAATGATGCATAAAATATTTTGAATATGATGCTAATGTTCTACAGCAGGGGTTCTCAACCTCGGTTCTGGAACTCCTCCATGCTCTAACACACCCAGTTTTTCCCCAAAAAAGTGTCATTATTTAGACCAGTGGCCCCCAACCATTTTTGCACCACAGGTTCAAGTAAAACAATGTTTTTTTTTACAGACCGGTATAGATACAACTAAAATCAAAGTGCGTAAAAATACAACCCACCATTCCCATGAATTAGTGGGAGCCCTGTACTGGTTTCCCTTCTACGTGACCGAGACCATCCAGAGATCTTTCAGACTCTGATAACACAGGTCAACAGGTCAAAATCATCAGAGATAAGTTTATGTGGGTTTTGTAGTGTTTTTCATGCTGATTTCAA
>JBBPCY010000136.1:10681495-10707375 GCA_037974405.1 Brachyalestes nurse
ACGTACATACAACTATGCCTATGTCTAGATTTAGTTTACATAGAGTTTACATATACATATACATATATATATATATTTTACAATACAGATGTCCATATTTATATTTCTAGATTGTATAGTGTACATTTTTTACTGTACTGTTGGTATAGTATTTTATTCTATTCTATTGTTTTCTTAATTTTTGCTGCTCTTACCTTTGTACTGTCCACTTTCTGCCGTGACAAAGCAAATTTCCCACTTGTGGGACTAATAAAGGTTTATCTCATCTCTTATCTTATAATAAAGATACGAAGAAGCTATTTTTTTAATGCTTGTCTTCGGGCTATATATATTTCACTAGAATATTGTGTTTTCAAATTATTACTTATGACAGTAGTATTTATCCTTATGACATTAGTTATGTAGGAAGTCTTTGTGCATTGATTTTTTTACCTTTTTGTTGACTCCATCTTCCTAATCCACAACCTAAACCTTCCACACAATACTCCTAAGCACATGTACCTCTAAGTGCATGGCTCTGTCTCTAGAAAACTGCAACTTTGTTGTTTTCAGTAGAAACCATGAAACATTTGCATACCACTCCCACGCTATCTGTGGAGATCATCTGTAATTCAGATCTTCCCATTCACTTAACTAATACTATTATACTACTGCACTTTATAATACTGTCAAACTACTCTGCCACCAATATATATCGTGCAAATACACCTAACTTCACCCTTTAATCTCCTCTCCTTTAACACTTTTAACATTCACTGTTGCCTTCATAAACACAAGGTCATCAGGGGAAATGAAGGGCCCACACTCTTTCCATACTGTGAAGATAAACCTTGCAAGCACTTTTAATTATCCTGCGCTTCCCCACAATGGTTTCGTTGAAAGTGCGCATCTCATGAGAGTACGGGAGGGAATAAATAAATCTAGCCTTGGTGTCGTAGCAGAGTAACAAGTATTGATGAGCTATTCAGAGCGTGCTTCCCTGAGGACAAGTAATTGCGGCCCGCGTGTGCTCCTGTACTTGGGAGAGAAAACAGCATGGGCTAAAAATGAGCTCCTCGTGTGACGTCACTCGAGGGCCCACGCTGATGAATGTACACGTCTCCTCTGATCCACAGCCCGTGTTTGTACAAGTCACCGTAATACAATCTCTGAGATTGGTCGGGAGGTAAGTGGGTGAGCGATTTGAACATGTACACTGTTCAAGCAGAGCTTGCAGGGAGGGGGACACTTACATAAGGAGTCCATAAGCACCGGGGAGACTTTGTATCTCATTTAGAGTGTCCGGCTAATGTCGAGAAGCCATTTGTCTTCAAAGGTGCTCCCAAGTCGTAATGGACTGATGCTCTTCTCTCCCACCCTACCTTGGTTTTGGGGGATTAAAATATGGTCTTAAGAGCATACGGTTATTTTAAAGAAATAAACAGAAGTGTCAGGAGGTTAAAAAAAAAAAAGCTTGTGGAACCATAGGATGATTTAGTCTTTTTTTAAAACCTCAGTAAAAAAATATTCTCAATGCATCTGTGATATTTTATATATATATATGCTATAAACTAGGCACAAACATGTAATCAAGTATTTTAGGAACACAAGGTTACAACAAGGAAAAATAGTAAAAGCTATTAGTCGATAAACTGCAATTACGTGTAGTTATAGTAATTATCTTATTCACTTATAGCAAAGTCACAAATTTACAGTACACAACTATTTGATCACTGAGATTTGCTCAATGCTTTTTGAAAATGATATATACTGGAATTTCATTGCTTTGCACTATTTTTGCACTTTTGCACTTTTGCACTAATTTTCCACTCATTTTTATCATTCGACATTTAAAGAAATGTCATCACATACTTTTTATTGCTATTTTGTGAAAAAATATGACTAGTAACAGTACAGTGAATATCTGAGCACAGTAATAAAGTAGAAAGGTAATTTGATTATTCGAATTCTTGAAAAAGAACGCCTAAATATTTTGCCTAGTTCTGCTTTGGCACTATACATCTGTGCAGTAATTTCCTTACTGAGACATGCAGAAGTTGACCCAACACTCTTGTCTCTTTTTATTTTTGGATAGCCGGGTCAACTTGCACAATAATATCAACGCCATCAGTGTTATTTATTCATTTTTGATTATTTACAACCAAGTGGATTATTGCAGCTCAAAAATATATTCAGGAATAATGGGTGTTGGAAAATGAGATTCCTTTATCACTACAGCGAAGGAGGATCTCTGTTGAAGAAGCAGGAACAATAGGCTGCTTTTGTTAGCACTTCTGTCAGGGCCTATGAAGCCTTCACAATTACAGGCCAAAACAGTTGTAATTATGGCGCGAACATAAATCTTTTCTATCCATTAACGCTGCTCCGTCTATTGCCGAGGTACACTTATAGTCTACTGAACAGGAGACATTACTGTAGCTGTTTCTCATCCCTGTAAACCCTGTAAACACTGTCTCATTTGGTTGATGGCTTTTCGCTGTGACAAAACATCCTTTTGAAAGAAAAAAAAATGCTAGCTCGCATGTTTGGAGCCGTTTTATTGTTTTTCAGCAATTGGCTGGTATATCAGAGCAGCTAAATCTAGGGGATGAGGAGTAGTCATGCATATTTTAGTTAGCAGCAGGCGTTTATTTGCATTCCTCTCCACACAGCCCCAGAATCAAAAGCTGACCAGGCTTAAGAGGTGGACGCTGCGTCAGAGCTCGAGCTGTGCGTTGCTTTCTTCCACAGTTGGAAATGAATGGCTTGATAATGATCTATACAGGAAGCTAATTGAACGGTTACAATTAAAAACGCATTTAAAAAAAAAAGAAAATAACCATGAACTGAAAGCTTTCAAGGCAAGGACAATAATTACATTAAGTAGTGTATTCCCTGTTGCAGTAGCAATCCTTAATTAAACCTGAGGAGTTTACGGTGAAGTTTGAAGAAGAAAAAAAAAACGGATTACAAATTGCCTTATTAATCAGATAAGCGGCTTTTAATGAGCATGTCGGGGTTATCGAGACCAACGCGCCGTTTTGGGGTAGTCTGGAAAAACTGATGTAGATGTGCGACACTGAAAGGACAAATAAACAACAGCCCTGATGTCGTCCTGAACGCCTATATTTCAAACCAGCTCATTTTAATGTAACATTTGACTAATTAGACTCCATTCCCTCTAGAGCATTGACTAATTCACTTCCCTTTAACTAACATTTGGATAAAATGTTTATTTGTTTATCATTTCACTGTGTAAATGGCATAAGATCTCTATTTGGGAATATGCATATGGCTATTCACTGACTGTTCCGGTCACAAATACTCTTGTGAGTTTTAGCAGCTTTATGGGCTTTTTTTCGTTTGTTTGTTTGTTTGTGTTTTCTTGTAACCATATTTACTCATCCGTTCCAAATACTTGTTTCCTCCAGAGTCTGTGCCATGTTGTTTTTCCAGCTTTTATTGAGGCTGACATCTGTGGCCTATTTCATAACCTTGGTAATCTTTACATTTTCTCATTATTGAATTTGCCTAATGTGACTTAATGATGTGCTGCTTTTATGTCTATTATGTCTATAGCTAAACCTGCACAATATGGACAAAACACCATAGTGTCATTATGTGATTTAAATAGAAAACAACTCGCAATACACCTTACAACATATTGGTGGATCCTTGAGGGAACATGTTTGAAGACTGATCTGCACTCCTCCTAAAATGATTTACATTATTGCTTTGTGTGAATGCCTTCAGCAACCTCAGAAATTCTGGACCATCTCAGATTTGGTCAAGGTGCTCAAAGCACATCGGAAAATATCTGTGTTTTGCTAGAAGCTCACTTTATACAATATTACAGAATATCAGCATTGCAAAAGCAAGATGTTTATCGTATAAATATTGTATAGATAATAAAGCTAGGCTAGTAGTAAGTGCATCCTTACAAGTAAATCACTTTGTATTCAAAAGAATACAGTTAATTTAATGACAAACAGGGTGTTCAGGAGAGTACTAAATACTTTCTTGAAGAACGATTTGTAAGCTAACATACTAACAGGCATAAAATCACAAAGGAGTATTCATTTGTTTGTCAGATGGCCTGAAACTTTAGCACAGCACTGTTTATCACTGCATGAATATGCTGGAGTTAATTTGTCTGAAATTAAAAATACAGTAGCATGAATGCTTTCGTTTAAGGCCCAAATATGGAAGGCTTGTTTCTGCAAGGGCACTGAAGTCACTGTGTGCTCTTTCTAATGGATTACACAAATGACAGAAAGACAGCTGCTTCTATCACAGCTCCTCCACTCTACGATCCCTTCATTTTCAACCCGCCAGAGATGGGCCCATTATCTTTCTTACGCTGATGCGGATGGGAGCACACGCACAGTTGTCCATGAGAGCTGCCCTCTAGGCCAAGTTAACAAGCCCCATCAGGGCTAACCCTCAGACCTAACCCCTCCTCCGCTGTAGGGCTCTTTTGAACGCAATAAAAGAAGAGCCACAATCCAGACTGCTACGGTTTATCTGCTCCTGCCACTTTGCGCTTCATGCTAGCACGCAAGGCCTGCATGACAAACACATGTCAGGAGGAACGCTAAAAGTGAGAGTGTTTGATCCACTGCTCATCAGTATGCCAACTGATGTGTCCTATCCCCACTCACGCTTATAAAGGGGAATGGGGGCATGAGGGGGGTGAGACTTTATTTTATTTTGACTTTGTAACAACATGCTTTCACTATGCCATTGGCATATAGAGTATAAGAGCACTGAATACCGATAATGTTTTTCGACGGGGACCTACACATCCACTTCTACAAGATGTGAGTTGCTTTGGTTACCAGCGTTTGTCTCACAATTCATTCATTTTGTAAATGATGCAACATGAGTCAAATCACATATTTTTGGTTTGTTTATTGTGTGTGGTAGTCGTTTGTTGATGTGTTACTCTGTTTTGGAATTTGGAAATATCCTCAAAAAGAAAACAAAAATAAAGTTTCTATTGCTGTTCCTTCATAAGATCATTACAGACAGCCTGTATATACTTAGGCCAATTACTCTGGAGTACTATTTCTGAGTTTTACCTGCTTTAAGACATCTGATCTGATGTTAGGGAAGTGAAAACAATATCATTATGTAGTGTGCATTCCAATGCCAGATTTGGTGTAGGGTGTAGCAATTAAGTCAGATATCAGGTGTGGTACATTCTTTATTTAGTTTATCTACAATTTGATGCATTCCTGGTTAGTGTATCAGGCAGTAAAGTTGATATGCCATCTAGAAAGGTATAATGGTTTCAATCATCTTTTAAACAAATGCAGAAATGATCCAAAAGTGCTTTAAAATACTCTAAAATTACCCGGTATCCACCAAACAGTAGAAAAATCAATATAATACCAGGACTTCATGTTGAAATGCCTCAGCAGTTTTCAATTTCCAACAACTTCTTGAACACGCAAGCCCGGAGCCGGCCATTATTTCGCACCGTATCATCATCTCTACCCAAGCACTCTCCTGTGACAATTTTTAGAGCCTCTCCAATATCGCTGTGGTATGCACCTACTTACAATTGCCATCAATTAGCTTTGTATATTAAAGTTCCGCTTTGCTGAGACGCTACAGCGCAGCATAAAGATGCTGTCACTCGTGGGCGCGTCGCTCATTTGCGAGATAAGGTAAAACAAATTGCCCCATTGTTTGATGCTACAGCACCGGTGCAGATAGGTTTCAAATGGAAGCTGTCATCGAGGGAATACCAGCCACCTTGAACAATAGATCAGAGGGATCCATCTACCCGGTGCACTAAGGTTGGCGCATTAGAGTTCTGCTGCAACCTCCAACTCTATGCTCTCAGTCACAAAGTCCTCTGTGAGGACCTTTAAATAACCTATCGGCATAGCTAAGCCTTTGGGTTTAAATGACCTGAGATATGACTGATGTCTTCTGTCCAATGCCTACATCCCAATGGACCAGGTTGGCTTGGGTACTCCATTGAACATAGCAGTCAGATAGTTTTGATTACAATGCCCAGTACAGTATAAGCTCCTATCTGCCTCTAACCTGAGAGAAGAGTCTTGGAACATCATTCATCTTGCCTGCTTCGCGGCGCTAGCAAATAGTACGTGTATTGTTCATTCTCTTTTCATAGGGAGATGGATTTAATAAATCTTTTTGATGCACAGCTTGTTGTAGCATCAGCAGGTGCCATGCCAGACTGCTTAAACAAATACATTTCTAATACGCCATAAACCACAAATGAAATATTTTAATGACTTTCATGATTGTGTACTAGACAACAGAAGGTACCAGTAGACCTGAGCAAAAGCATGGATTGGCTTTTATTCATAATGATGCTTTTTAAGGTTGCACATCAATGATGCTGTAAATCTCACAAAGTCTAAGCTTACACTGTGTGGTTGAAATGTGTAATGTGCTTCGTTTTAAATATTTGGAGAAAGAACACAACTGTACTGTGAGTCAATGTTCCTAATGCCAGCTTGCTATCAGACCATCCGATTGCTTGTGATGAGATTCTTTGCACCACCATTCAGCTCTATACGGCAAATAAAAGAGCATGTGAAGTACGCTAACCCGCCACACAGACGAACAACTCCGCCAAATATGAAATATTTATTCTTCCCCTCTCGAAAAAAGGGCTGTTTCATGCATGCTCATTTTTGCTCTTGTGAAATCTCCCAGCCGTCAGAGCTACTGTAATCTATGCACATCAAAGATGCCCTTTGCTCTAAAGCTTGAGTAATCTTTACAAACGCCAGTCATGTTCAATCATGAATTCGTATGAGGAAATAATAAAGGATTCTGTCTGACAAGAGAATCCCATTCATTAAAAACAGTCTTTGAGACCCAGAAGAGAATGTCACAAGCTGGGCTTCTGTGTAATCCTAAAATTCACATATCAGTCTGAAACAGTCGATAAACTGACCTATCCCTGGCAGCCTCGTTTCAGGATTCGTTTTAGGCTTCTTTTGGGTTTTGTGGTGGGGCATCAGATGACAACGCAGGCCCACTTAGATGCCGATGGCCATGTTAATAGTTTGTTTGTTTGCTTTTTTGTTTGCTTTTTAAACCAGTTTACTTTTGGTACAGTCCACTGGCATTACAGATAAACAATATTGAGGCTTTGAAATGAGAAAACCAAAGAACAAAATACAACTGTAAGCTTTTCCCCAGGAACCCTCTCATTTAGACAGTGCTTAGAGGCATACTAGGATTAATATGCTCCCTTGACCAGTCCAGTATACACAATAAATTAGCTCAGGCCGTGCTCGTTTGCACCACTTTCGTCTCTCAGGTGTACCAATGCTCCAAAAGGTGCTGACGCTATAGAGGAGGCAATCCTCTGACAATGCCAGTGCCACAAAAGGCAGCTTCTGAGTCTCTGTCACTTGTCCTGCCCTTTTCAGAGCCAAAACTGTCACTTGGGGAGGATATGAAAGGGTTCTAAATCCTAAAGCAATACGAGTGTGGATTTAAAGTGATGTGGTTTCACACTTGTCGCTTGAGGGAGTGGAGTGGCCTGTCACTTAAGAGTGCCACTTGAGGTCATGCAACTGGGCTCTGGTGTTCTTGAGAAGACAAAGGCTCTGCTTAAAAGCCATTTGATGTTTTTTTTTTTCCCTCTGTTGTTTCATGAGCATGACGGCGCTTATCATCAAAGACCAGCGTGCTGATACTGTCAACAGCAGGTTTCAAATGATCCTGATTAAAAGACAGAGCTGAAACTCCTTTCCCACTAGTTTAGCCTTTCCTATCAATCACATGCTACCTGCCTGAAATATCCCCCAGTGATTTGTTTTTCTGTCGCTAAAACACTGCTTAAGGATCACAGATACAACAACTTCATATTACGGCACGGATTTTTACCAATTGTGACATGACTAGACATCAAACGCATAGTGTGACTTCACACCGAGACTGATTAATGTTAAGTGAAGAACGGGGTTTGACTTATTCTTAGTATCTGGGAATACTTCGGAATTCATGATCCTGGTGAGAACTTCGCAATGACTATATCAGACTGAGATATATAATGAGTCAGAATGCAGTTTAACCATTACCTCAGGGGCGTATTGTCTCTTGGCAGAACTGGAAGTCTATTACCATGAACCCACTGAATTCCTTTTATCTCCTAGATTTTTTTTTATTCTCAGAGCCGCCTTACCTACATTAAAAAAACACGCATCAGCAAGGCCTTCCGACCTCTCCAGAAACTTGAAAGCCTTTCCAAATGGCTGCAGATTTGGAGAGAAGGCTGGGTAAAGCTAAGCCTCACACCTTGTCACAGGAAGGGTGCAGGAATGCACCTGGCCTGCTGATGAAAGGGAAAGAGACAGTCTGATTATGAATTCAACATTGAAGTGGCATGATTTGCTGCTGCTGTCATGGACCAACTCCCATCACTCTTCAGTGCATTATTAATGGACCAGCAAGGTAATGCAAGGTTGTTTTTAATCATGCAAAAATTATCCTGACAGAGTAGGATGTCTTTTCCAAATGAGAGCTGGATGGCCAAACAGCAGATTTGTTTATGAATCATGCCCGAGTTCAAGAGTGGATATTACAGAGAAGGGCGAGCGTGGCTATTCGAATATAAGAATATTCAAACTCATCTTAAGCTGCAATCACACCAAACTATTTTTGGTGTCGGACAATTATGGGCTGTCCTGGTGTTTTTCAGTCCTGTTTTTGTATTGGATCCATGTTTTTTGCCAGGAAAACAAACAAAAATATGATAAATTCTTTTTCTTTAAGATAAAAAAAATTGAAAACACTTATATAAAATACAGGTTTATTTTTCCTGTATGAGGTGAGTTGGTATGTCATGGTCTGCACACGTATGTTACAGCAGTGTCTGCGTGGCTATCGCTGATTACGTGCTCTTGTTTAGGGCATGCCTCACTCTCTGAGACCTGCCAACATGTGTGTCTGGAGGCTGGGAGGCAGGCAATTTTAGCACCATGCCAAGAATCAATACTCCATCTCGCTGTCAGAGCGGAGCACACCAATCCTTCAGGGCCCACGTTATTTATATTGTTTTAGCCCTGCAGTCGCAAAAAAGGCACCAATGATGAACGTCGTTCTCCCCTTTCTCATCCCCCTTCCTCTGTATGTGAGCACAAGGTAGGGAGAAGGAGAAGGGCAAGAGCTGAGGGTGGGGAGGCATTATTGTGTAATGCCCCAGGACAATGCCACTTCCCACAATGCTCAGTGCGAGTGAATTCAGTCAAATGCAAAGTCTCTCCTCACAGCCTTACAGCCGACTGCCTCCCCACTGACTCTTTACAGGAGAAAACAGCCTGTTTTGATGCATGCTCAGCTTGGTGCTGGACTGTAGCTTTAAAAGAAAAATCAGATTTACAAAACTTTAAAAAAGATAGGTTTGCTTTTCATTACAGTTTGAAGGAATGCGATGTCTAAGCCAAGCATCAAAAGCAAGTGGGTTATGGGGAAAACTGGGTAGACTCAATCTTTGGACAAGCCATAGTTTTTGCACTAGTTTACTTGTCCTACAGTACCACTAACAATTGTCTTTTTCCTGAGTGTAAAACAGGCGCTGTTGTTCTCTCTTAAGACTTTCCTGTCCAGTCTGTTGTCACTCACAGACACAGGAATGAGCTGACCTTTTGTGATGAATTGTTGTATGGAACTGGCCTTTTGATCTTCATTCTCTAAGGGCAACAAATATGTGTCTCCTAAAGCAACAGTAATAAAGATGTATCTGAAAGACGCAGCTTAATTTGTACTATGGCACTCTGCTGAGATTCAAATCTATTTAAACTCAAATCCATAGATTCTTCGTGACGTGAGAAACACTGTAGGGCTGAGTTGCTGTATATGACTGAAATAACTCAAATTACATTATTGTGGAAATAATTGTGCCCATAGTCCACAATAAATCCAAAGGGATCCAGTTCTACACAGGCCAAGGTTCCACCCTGTTTCTAATCAGCTCCTACTAACAGTTTCATGACATCAACTCAACTTGGCTGTCTGTGTGAGTTGAAGGGGGAAGGGATGAATAATAAATAGAGAAAAGAAAGAATAAATAAATAAATACAAAGCACCTCCGCTCGCCTTTGAAGCAAGGTACAGCTCAGGGCGGTACCCAAAAATAACCGGAGAGACAGGGAGAGAGAAAGAGAGAGAGGGGCAGAGAGAGAGAGACAGACAGACAGACAGAGAGAGAGAGATAGAGAGAGAGAGAGAGAGAGAGAGAGAGAGAGAGAGAGAGATAGAGAGAGAGAGAGGTGTGTCACGGCTGAATGGAGAGAGCGAGTTGTAGGGGCCGAGCGAGCCCAAGCCCCACATGCTTGCTCTGATAGGGACTTTTATGGCTCCTAGGCGTTGGAGCAGAAAAGAAGCAGGCACAAAAAGAGCTCTTCTTCTGCAGTCTCAATAATCAGGGATTCCACAGAAACAGGCCTAAGTGCTGACACACTGATGGCCTGCATCAATATCTGTAAACTCGCACACGGCAAGATTAGGGCCAGATTTACTAAGGCTTTAGCAGAGGCCTTTCCACAGCCATGTGCACAGCTCACTGAGGCAGCACTCGCGATTTGGCTCGCCCTGTTGCCAAATATTTTAGTGGGAAATAGGAGGGTGAATTGAGTCGTAACTGTTGGGGTTGTGGACTGTCACCCATGTGCAGAGCTGGGTAGTAACAAGTGACACATACTCATATACTTAAGTACACATGAACTTAAGTTACATGAACTGAAGTGCAAAGTATTATTCATGATAATAGGTTCACTGTGCCGAAGTACAATTAACACTGAACATTGAATAAAGTAATTTACTTCTACTCATGGCATCTTGCCATGTTTTACTCTAGCCATTCACAATTGCCTCCATTTTTGTTATTTCATTCTGCAGGTTCAGTAGCTCGACAGCGTCACTTTTTCTCAACTCACAACATTTCCCTTAGAACTTTGGTTACAACCAAAAAGAAAAGAATAAAACCCAAAATGAAAAGAATAACTGACTTCCTTTGCTGCTAGACAGTTCAAGGACATTGTGCTGCAGTTCTATAGGAAACATAAAGAAAAACTTAAGTACTCCAAGAGTCTTCGTAACTGAAGTTTTCTTTAGGAGCTACTTTTATGCTGCTTGAGACATTGTTTCACTGAAGCAATAATCCTTCTACATGAATATGAGTTTTGGCTACTCTACTCACCTCTGTCAAGAGATGCATAAGTGGTGGTACCTTATGGGGAACTGCTACAGGACAATTTTATAGCACTTGCTACATTATAATTATAAGTACAAAGTCTTTGTACAAAGCAAAAGCTGCACCACACACAACCACAGATCACCCACAAACCCAGCCAGGCAGATTTTAATATTTCATGTTCACAATTTCTCTGGATTTAACATTGTTTTGTGTCAAATTACAAACCACAAGATAAATAGTCTGCCTCTGTTTGGAGGGCAGAAATAGAAATAATAATGCTAGAACTTCAGAATCAAGCTTGACAGCAGAGGGAAGAAAGCAAATGCTTCCACTATGCTTTCGGCGGCTAAAAAAAACCGAATTTTATTTTTTTTGAACCCCTTGAAAGATAATTGGGCATCAGGTAGAGAAGAGAAAATGAGACTCGTGAGTTCACTTGTCCTTTGACAGTCTATCAGGTAAGCATGCCCCCCCACACTAATGATGTCTTGCCAACCTTGAAAGCCCTTGTTAAACGTGGAGAAACATCACACGCCAGACCTTTTCTGTGGTAATAGATGTTTCATCTCGAGAATAATGACTATTTCACATTCTCTTAGAAAAAAAAAAAATCATCCCTGGAAACAACCTTACACACATACTCTGATGTTTCTTGATTAGATCTTCATGTTTCCTTCCTGGAACAAAGGTAACATTATGAACTCAATTCTCATCAAATCAAGCAGCAAGGTGTTTCCGGAATTGAAATGGCACACTTAAATTCGAGAACTAACGCTTTGTTGAAGAGGGAAAAACGCGCTCCATCCAGTCACATTAAAAAGATGTTGATATGTGTAAACATACTCTATTTCATCTCCTTAAAAATCTTGTCAAAGCCCCTTGTCTACAGGCCTGTCAATCAAATCAAACAGGAAAAAAAAAATTCATTCAACACTATTGTCACATAGCAACAAGACAGCTGGTGTATGTTCTGAGGCCGTAACCACTGTAGCGGCGGTAGTGGCTTTGACAATTTGTTTTACATATATAAGCGCCCACCACGAACGCACAATTTTAGTGGGACAAGAAGAAGTGTGATGTCTGAGAGAGCACAAAACAGAATGATATTTGTGGCTTCGCTCTCAGAATCAGAAGCAGAAGCAGAGCTCCAGCGGAGCCCAGGTGGTGAGGCGGAGAGGCTGCGAAGAGCGGAGGTGTGTCTGGCCTGCTGGAGCGAAATGGGCCCCCAACCCACTCTAGAGGCCAGATGGTGCGGGCTACCAGCATAAACGGACTGCAAAACATCCACAGTGGCCCCACAAGCCAGGCGGATAACTTTTTATATTTTTTTTTTATACTAAAGGAACTAAAATGTCAACTCTGGTTCCGCAAAGAGGTTTTTCTGCAAGAATATCTTCTTGCTCCAAGACATTTTTTCAACAATGTTGTTTGTGCTGTTGTGTGCGAACAGATAGACTTCTTCCTTTGCTGAATAGGGAGTCACCTCGTGTAGCAATTTTCCAGCACTCGATTGAGGATCAGAACTATTTTTTCTACTTCACTGAAAATACCACAAACACATCAGTTTTGTCAATAAAGAAAAAAAAAAGTGATGTATGTAAGTATAGCCCATCTATATAAACTCCATATCCACATCAGTTAGGCAGGAGGTTCAATACACTTCACTTGCGCAAAAGCCTTCCACTGGTGCTATTATTCCACATGCACAGGCACTTTTGACCTGATGTATGCTTCAAGGCCGATTCAACACTGAAGGTGACATGCTCCAGTAAATACTTCAATTAAAGCTGATCGTCTGTAGCTGCCCATGTAAAGCTTCATGCATGCGCTGACCATGAATATGCATTACAGAAAGGTCACTTTTGATCTTTGTGTTTTTGTGTATACGCTGTCCTATGTACATGTATCAAGAAAAGGTCATTTCAGAACCATCTCTTTGAAGTGAGTCCAAGTTCAATCCTTTATTTGCGTGAAGCTTATCCAGCAAAAAAAAAGGTACATTACCATTTCCCTCTGATGGTGAGAGGAAACTTTTTCTGGCTTTATAAAAAAAGTCTAATGTGAAGTGGCTGATCCATTTACATGACAGAGGTCGTCCTCTGTGTTGAGGCAGTAATTGTGTCCTGCAGGCAGAGGGGAGGCGGGAAAGGGCTGGTCATTATGGGTACAAAATGTGCACGCAAAAAAAAAAAGTCATTGCTAGTTGATTGATGGGCTCCGCAGAGATAAGCCTCCACCTACCGAGTGACCACGGACGGCACAGCTCAACTAGGCAGCCCTCTGTGAACACCACATGCAATTCACCGTAAATTACACTTATACCTACGAAGGAATTAAAGGGCAAAGTCAAGGGTGAATTGTTTGCAGTTGTTTAGAGCCGGTAATTACCTCTGACAACGAAGCTAAAACATTGTTTTCAGGAACTTTTTGTGAACACAGGTTTCCTTGAAAAGAGATGTGTCAAAGAAGAAGGGAAAATTTATAAGGGAATAAAAAAGCCATTCAAAGAGAAGCAAAAGTCCTTGGCTATCATTGTTGTAGAGTGAAGTGATCTATATGTCAAAACAAGTACGTTACATTCCGCAAAACACGATAGGCGGAATACACAACATAAGCTTGTGTCATAACTCCGAGACATGATGATGGAAAGTGTACGGATAGTTTTTACAGGGAAGGATACAGTAAGGGCTTAGTGAGTCACAAAAACATGAGAAACAAACCTGAAGAGGATATTTCTTATAGGTATTTTTGTGTCAAATATAACTGAGAAAAAATAACTTAATCTTCTTCACAAGCAAAAAGAAGGTTTTTAAGTAACTTTTCCTATTATCTTCCCAATTTTGTCACCAGATCCCACCTGCTATCTGATTTTCACCTCTTGTTTAGCAACAATCGATCTGGAAGTGTATATGTAAATACTACACCTACTTTTGGCAAGCCAGCCAAAGTGTCTTCTCAAACTATTACACCACCTAAGCTGCAGAGTGTTTTGTTTAGATATTGTTAATTGCTATCACAATATTTGTGTTTGCAGTGCTCATATTGCACAGGGCTGCAGGGTGATTGTAATCACATATTATATCATAGGTACCTACTCAGAAAGCACTCTGGCCACACTTTTTAGCCCGCCATCTTCTCCAAATGACACTGGAATAAAATTGGTGAGCATTGGAGGATTGGAGTTTTGTGGGGGTTTTTTATATTGTAAGGTATATTCCAAACCACATCAGGCTGGTCTAAATGCAATGTTACAGGTCAGTTAAATGTGTATAGAAGTCTGCCTATTCTGCACTAATTTGTATCAAGCTTTATAGAACACTGATCCTAATCCTAATTCGCCTAAGAGTGGTCTAAATTTAGATTTAGTTCCGGCGCACTATTTATGCAGCAGTTAGTAAAAACGTAACTTCCCAAGTGTCCGAAATTAACTAAACGTCACCTCCCGTTGTTCACTAGTTAGCCCCCTATATAGCAAACACTATGTAGTGAACGAGTGAACAAGTGCACTTTTTGGACACAGCTTATGACTTTTTACTTGCATCCAAAATTATATACCTTTGAAATGAATACCATACTCAAAGCATTCATATATTAATAAAAAGCTTGTGCTCTACATTTTCTGATGAGGTTGAAAGGGATTTTTGACATTTTGTAAAGCTTGAACATTTGTGGCGGGGCATAGATAGGTCAGGTTCTTATATCAAGGGTAAAGGGGCATTTGCCTGATGCCCTTATCCAGAGCGACTTACAGTCATTAGTTGCAGGGACAGACCCTCTGGAGCAACTGAGGTTTAAGTGTCTTGCTCAAGGACACAATGGTAGAAACTGAGGGTTTGAACCTGCAACTTTTTGTGGTCATTGGGTTCACAGGCGAGTGTTTTATACACTAGACTACTACTGCCCTTATGTGTGAGCTCACAGATCCATATGACTGAGCAGTGCCGACGTAGGTCAAAAAGAGAGAGGAACCAAGCATCGTGGAGCCACAGGGCCAATTCTTTAGGACTTCCAGACACAGACAGCTTAAGAATTGTCAGGACAGTCGTATCCCAACTCTCTTAGCCAGTTGCCAAACAGTAAATCTGAGGCTAAGATGGAATTTCCTGTGTGAACAGCTGGGACAATAAAACCAAGCAGTGAATGATAATCTCATATTATAAAGTGACATGCTCCTGTACTAGCGAGAACAGTGCTTCCCTTCTTGATGTTTGTGCTCCTTTAAGTGGACGCTTCTCTCTCCGTGCCTGCAGGCAGACATGACAAAGTGCTGAAGTTAAGTTATTAAAGTTAGCCTGGGTCAACCCCCCACCCCACCACCACCATTCCATTTAAAGATACTAATCTCTACACCTTGGCACTGATTAACGGTTGTCATCTCCGTTTGAATTGCAATCAATAGTGTGTGTATGCATCAGCCTGCAAAAGGGAAAGGACAGCAATTCATTCTCTTCTCCACAAGCTCCCCCACAGATCCCTGCCAAACTCATTATTATCACTTCAGACGTGATACTTAATTAAAATACTGCTTACCCATGTCCTGACAGGATCGACATATGTATTTGGAAGGTAAGGAGAAGGCATATTTGTGGATTTTAGTTTGATATGTGCTGTTATGAACTGTTGGCTTCTTGCTTTTCCCCCCCTGTTTCTCTTAAAAATTGCTAAGAAAGCAAGTCATCTTCAGTAAAACCTAAATTAAATTGCACTGATGACCAAATAATAAGGACTAGGCTTAAAAGCACAGCATGGATTTAAGACTGGAAAAGGGCAGCCAAGTATTTTTGATGCAAAAAAGAGGATACACAGAGCAACCCTAATGAAGAAAAATGTGTTTTCTCAGGGGGCAGGTAAATATGTCCTCAACTGCATAAACAAGTATTGCTAAACATGTTTGAATCCCTAACTACCAAACGAATCCAAACAAAAGATATCAGCCTCCACAAGATACCAATGGCTGTTGAACAAAAAACATTCTACTAAACTAACAGGACCCGGTCTCAGGGAACACACTGTTTAAACTGGCACACTCGAAACAGTGAAGGTGCACAAAAAAACATGAGGTCATTGATTTTCCAATCAACAGCAAATGGTGATTGAGTAAGATAAGCACCTTATCTCTCTGTTGGGAAAAAAAAAATTCTGCTCTGTGAATTCGATTTTGACTGCAGGTTGAAGGGGATGGCAAAGACAAAGAGGAAACAGCAGCCTGTTCATTCAATGTGATGGCATCCTATCACTCAACAGGATAAACAGATCGCCATGTTAACATATTACGCGGAATGACTTGAGAAACAAGGACAGTCTGAAGCAAAATTAGTTCTCTACATGCCAATGTGTCTCAGTGCTCTAGGACAGCTCCTTGCCTGCCATACCCTCTATAGTTCATAAGTAATTGGACAGCGACACAGTGAGGTTAGCCCTTAGAAATTGCCCTCTTATGATTTTATTACTGTTTTGCTATATGTCCAATTTACAGTGCTTAAGTCAATATACAGTACTTAATTTACTGTACTTACAGTATTTTACAGTACTTAAGTCACTAAAGTTTAAATTATGATTAGTTACATCGTTTATTACAAAATTCACTACATTTACATTTGCATTTTGTATTGGTCCCTTTCCATCCATCAGTTTGTTTTGACAAAAATGCACTTAAAAAAAGATAAGAGAAGCAATCTAACATTTGAACAAATTCAAATAATAATATTTAAATTAACTACATATGAGACGTAATTAAATTAATGACAGCAACATAATTATAAGACAATATGCTTTTGCTTTCTCTGGCAATTTAGAAAAGTGCAGAATATCAGCTTTAACGAGAAGGTCTATATTAGGTGAACTACATAAAAATCCGGGGGAGAGTTCCTGTGATCTGGGTCTTTCAAATAGGATTAGTGTTGCGTCTGAGATGTTCCCTTTCTGTTCCACAAATCTGGCCTTGGCACTCTTCTGTGGTCTCCCCAGCACCATCTGCCTCCCCTGTTCCCCTGCCTGCACATGTAAACTGCCTTTGAACCCTGCCTTATCGGATCTTTTAGTCAGCATAATCCCAGGCGACCTCAGAACTCCTTGTGTATGAAAGTATCCCAATTAGCAAAGATCCACACTTTATACCCCTTTCCCCCATCTTTTTCTTTAGGTGAATGCATTACCCCTCCTTTCCTAAACCTTCCAAGCTAGCCCCAAACTAGCATCTGGCTTCAGTTCTCAATTTCACCACAGTATCGTTAAAAAGATGTGATGAACACACCTTTTTTGTCTCCCGCGTCTCTACAAAAAAGTACCTGCTGAGTATTCCCTCCAGACAAAAGGAGATGGCTTCAAACTGCACCCAGGAGTAAATGGCTTTGATGAATAGGGGTCATTGTGTTACAGCTGCTTGTGCTAATTACTCTATTTTCTGAGTTATTACTTGCAGATTCTTCTCCGTGAGCAATGCTAATGCAGCTCTGTACCATCCTTCAAAGCGAAACAAACCCTCGGCAGAAGCACCTTTGTTTTATGAGGTACACTCCTCTTTGGTGGAAAGCAAGGCTTGCTTGTGATTTGTCATTATTGTAAATAATACAGCTGTCTACTTGAAAGCCGTGGCAACAGTTGTTTTGTACAGTTGCCATGCTTTCGTCCATTCATCTAACCCGCAAATTCAGGGATGGAAGTGGAAATGCGTGATTATGCTTTTATCAGGCTTTATTCAAAATTACCTTGCTTATTTAGAAAATTACAATTACAGAGATGATAGTATGAGAGTCACCAGATGATGTCCTGAATGCTATTTAAGTCACAAGGACAGGAGATGGTAGTAACATTAGATTGTTTTTCTCTTCAAGATGTGTGAAGCACACACTAAGTTCATTATAAGCAACAGTCCTGCTGATAAGAACTATAACAACATCTTGTCCTAACAGTAAGAGAGCAATAACAACTGTTATCAACTAAGCTGACCACACCAGCCCTGAGTGGCAGAATGCTGTAGACAAACAAAATCACGCTGATGTTCCACCTTAAATACTGCAGATAAGCCAGATACCTCCCATCAAAATACAGCTAAACTAGCAAAGAATAAATGAGGAGAAACTAATCCATGAGGTGGAGAACTTTGAGTACTTTACTCACACAAAAACACCTTGCATATTTACAGAATTACTATTAAATGGAAGATAACTTAAGCAGCAGCAGATGATCCTTTGCATGCCACAGGGATATATTTTTTCATACAAAGATACAAATATGTGAAAATTACTGTCACAAAATGAATAAACCTGATCGAGCACTGTCAGAAGTTTACAGGGAATGGTAATCTTACCGCTTCCTATGTAGATCAATGGCTGATTGATACGGTCTTTGCACAAACACACATTTTCACATGCAGATCTGTGGATTACATGGATTCACTATTATGCCTGACAGTATAAAACTAAGCTCTGACAGTATAAAACCAAAACTGAGTTCCGCGGACAAAACTGTAAAAAAAGCTTCAGTCATCCTTATCAGTCTTCCACCTTCCACACGTCACTGCGTTCTGCTATTATATGTTTTTATTACCGTGTTCCTTCTCGGTTCTCCTTCCATCTTATTTCCCCAACGTGAATTCACTGATCCAGAGCTGGGTTGAAGGTTATTCATGTTTGTCTGTCACCCAGGGATATCTAATATTTCCAGTTTCTGTCCCCCTGCTGCTCCCAGTGGCTTTGCTCTCTCTTGCGAGGGGTGAGAATATGATTTCTGGCTCATGGCTCATGGTCCGACAGCAGATTTGACTCAGAGCCTTGGAGATTGCAGCTTCGTCTGTGCACCCCCCATCACCTCTGGCCAGGGGTGAGACAGGCTGCTATTTGTTTTCACATCAAGGCCTTTTCCCGTCTGAAGGAATGCACAAGGCTCCAGGGACCAAACTTCTAAGGTTTGCGGACATAGACTGCCTACTGATAAAAATACAGTCATTCTGAAAGGGAAATTTTGATACAGGCGTCTTTGCAGGGATGAGAAATCATGATGACACCAAAAAGATGAAGTTTTGTTTGGGTCAGGGCTCAGTTAGTGTATAGAACTCAGTAACTCAATTACAGACCTAGTAAAAAAATGTCAATGCCAGTCATAAAGATGTTTATAAATGATAGAAATGACTTCCCTAGAATATAACGCTGTGTTATATGGTCATAACCTATTTATATACTCTTCTAGCCCTGGCATGCCATGTATTGAATTGACTTGACTCATGTCATCTCAAATGCGCTACAAGTTATTTTTGTCACCTAGCTAGTATAGTCTGCTCATAAACTCAAAGATCTAGGGGTTAATAAAAAGCAAAAGGGCACACGAGGCCCCAGAAGAGTGAGATAGTTAATATGACTTGGCAATCACTTCTTTTAGCACCATATCAAAGAGGTCAATGACCTCTAATAACAGGCTTCTAATTTTCTTCTTGCAAACTGTCCTCAGGGGTGCACAGACGGTGCACCATTTTTCTCTTCAGGATGTGTGCGTCTTACAAGTTTCATTTATTTTTGAACATTGTGTCATTTGATATTCATTATTTCTGACTTTGAAGCACATTAAAACAAGCAGATCAGTTAAATCAGTTAATACAACATTTGTGTTTATACACAAAATAGTCACATTTTAGCATCCTTTTCTTGCCAGTGATTTAAGGCACTGAAACAAATGTAGAAAAAGTTGAAAGTGCAAAACAACAAAAATGGATGTAAATTTATTTGATTGCACAGTAAACCATCTGATGAATGATGGATAATTATTAGATCATTATAGAGATGGCACAACACCACATTTTCTTTCCATTGCAGATGTTAAAACCTCAGGTATCATCTGATACTGAGGCAATTCTTTTTCTTTGACAACAGCCAAGACTTAAAATTAGCTATTTTTAGATAAATCAATTCAAAATTATTATTCTATTATTCTATTATACGTGAACACGTTCATACAGCACTCGAATTATTTCATAAAGCACAGGAAGAAACACACAGCTTACAAGGGGTCATCACACAATGTGAGTACATACCACTTTAAGCTTTCTCTGATATCCAAGCAATCCAGCATTTTCTGCTGGTCTCAGCTTGATACCAATACCTGGAATCAGACTGATGCCATCTCTAGATAATTATATTTGGATAGTATAGCTGCACATCTATAGCAACTCTTGATTTCTGTAATGATGAAACCAAAGAACCATTCATTATCTGCAAAAAAACACTTCATGAAAACTCAGACAAAGCACAGCTGTTTATCTAAACTATTTCCCCACTCAAGCGCCTGGCAGCGTTCTTCTGAATTAAGCATGCTTGTGGTGAAGCTCAAAGACTGCTCGAGTGCCCATGGTCAGTGCCTGCTCCAGTACATCAAATTAGTCTGCATAAGAAGCAGCCTCAGTGCATCGCTCTCTGAGAGCTCCTCGAAGGCTCTCCGAATCTTCTATCATGTGGCCTACCCGTAGCCAGAGACACTGCATGTTTTACGCTCCCTTAATGCGTGGCCGGTGTGTGGACACGTTCTAATAGAGGCCCGAGAAGCTAAAGGGAGATTCATTTTCTAACCTGGGCCTTCGAAGGTTCTTGCATGTTTTTGTTATTGCACTATTGCGAGAAAAGAGTAACATCACCACTGGTACTGTTCAGGACATTTTTATGAGAAAATTTTGCTTATTTAGAGCTGCGATTCGTCAAAGGATATCACCAAATAATGCCCTACATGGTTTTAAAGCCACACATAATGGAAGAAGAAGAAAATACAATGTAAATTAGCATGCAACCGGTATATGTATATTTTTTCATGATGGGTCCCCTTAGAAGGATCAAAAGTCATTTTGAAACGCATAAGAGAATATCATATTTACATTTGAGGCAACAAAATATAAAGAATACATATGTTGCAATGGTTTGCACGGTTAAATGGTTCTTCTCAGTGATGAAGTATCAGCTGTATTTGGTACTTGAAATAACCTTCTTTCTACATAGGCACAAAAAAGTTCCACTATTATTACGAAAAGAACCTTTTTAGTACTGTATAGAACCTTTTTGTTCTAAGTGTGCTTCTCAGAAGAAAATACTTGATTTGAATTCCATGTTATACGAATATATAATGAATGCAGCTGATTATTCAGTGCCACAAGTTTACAGTGGCACTGAGCGCAAGTGGCTAGACGCATTCACGAACAGAAGCATGAGCAGCTGGAGGGAGATTTATTTTCTGATCTCGGCCGAGGTGACAGAAGAAACGGCCTTTATTACGGCCTTCGAGGGCTCCTGCACTGCTGAGGTTCTCCAGCATGGACAAAAGAGTGCTATCACACGCCCGGGCCTCCATTCAGCAGTTCCACTTTGTGATGCAGAATGACATTAATGTCCATCCCTGCGCTAGTGCACTTAACCTGTATGGTCGATGTGTGACTTCTAGGATGGATATATGTTAATAGCTCTCCGAGAGTTATCTGTTACACTAATAAGCGATGATGATGACACTGTTTGGCAGGCAAGGTTAAGCGGGGATGGTCTGGTCACTGGGTGAACATCACAAAGTGTCCGGTGTGAACATCACACTCTCTTTACAAGTGGATGAGGGGGAAGCTTTGATGGCTTTGAAGGGAGCCAGTCTCAGAGGCTGTGCCACCATTAGAAGGAACTATTGAAGCAAATGCCACAAGCCTTACTTTTCTAATGCATCCTAATTAGTTTGTTTACTAGCTGTAAAAAACAAAAAAAACCCAAACTCAACACCAAAGGGAGGTGAGCAGTTTGTAGTGTTCTCAGATAACTGAACAACAGATAAACACCTCAGGCAAGTGTTTCCATAGGTGTAACTCAAACCTCCCTTTATGAATCATAATATTGGAGCTTTCTCCATTGGAATTCCAGGTGCTGCTTTGGTGCCCTGGGCTGGACGCCTTTGATCAACATATCAGAGACATGTTTGGCTTTCATCTGGTGGATGTGCACTCCGGCCAAGGGGGGAATTCGGATCAAGGTTCATCCGAAGCACTGCACATCCTGCATGCCTCCCTCTGTCAGTTCCACATTAATTCTTTCTCTGTTAATCCTCTGTGTGAGACTTGGGCATGGTGCGTTCCCAAATCCAAGCCACAGGAGGTGTGTTCCGGACCAGGCACAAGCTTCAGTAAAGTAGGGGAATGGGGAGAAAGACACAATGCACCGAAAATCACCGGATAAGGCGCGACAGATGTCACGTCTTCGTTTCGCCGAAAAGTGGAGATTAGCATCGCAGTGCTCTCTATTTTGTTTGCCTGACACCTGCTGATGGGATGATTATGTATTTGTCTTAGTGAGAGCCTTGCTCTTTGTCTCTCTGTATGCAAGACACGTCAGGAGCATCCCAATCACTGGGTGAGGGATTCTCTTGTTCTGTTCAAAAGCCTGAAGGACTAATTAGCAATTATTACTTGACGCTCTCAAAACACATGAAATATTTCTCCAACTAGAAAGAAAGAGGGATGATTAAAAAATAAAGGACGATAAATTATACATGAAGAGAACTGAGAAAAGAAGCCCTCTGGTGTCATATTTGCGTTTGCGCACCAAATATAAAAAAAAAGTTATAGTTTTTTTTTTTTGGAATAAATGCGAACATCAGTTTTTCTTTCTTTTTTTCTGGACGGGACCATGAGCATTAAGCTTCTGTTGTCCATTGGCAGGGTTATTGCCACTGGAGCCTCCAGACAGTGTAGCGAGGATTAAAAATAAAACGCGCAAGTAAACACACAGGCGAGGGCTCTCCTATAGCCCATCTCTGTAATTAGGCAGGGGAGTTTGGATTCCTCATTGGCAGCTCGTACAACTGATATCGATCAGCTGCGGCCACAAAGCAAACACAAATGGGTGAAGGCGTCGGCTCAGTGGATCGCTCTTTAAAATGATAATAATGATAAAAAAGGAAGAAAGTTTTTTGTTGCTGGAGCGGGAGGGAGGGGGAGAAAGCTGAATTATTTAGCGCTGGAGACACACTGACGAATGGTGTGAATGAGAGGCGGTGCATTAAGAAGACCTGTGGGTCCGAGTCCTGGGATTTGGTCGAGCGCGAAAGGAAGATGCAAACCATTAATTTCCTGCGGGCCTAGACATATCCACCATCATCAGGGTAACAGCTGTGTGAGGCTTGTGGGAACGTCTAGGAGAGTTCACCGCACTGTTCAGCATGCATCCAGTCAGACGGAACGCATGAAAACGCCTTTGCGTGTTTACCAGTTCTGCTAGGGATTATGTGAAAATGGGAGCGTTTAAGCTTTAGAATTCTCATGTTTTACTCTCATAACTCTACAAGTAGCTGCTCTGCGTTCGTGCTCCTTCCAGTCCGTGAGCATGCAAATAATCGTTTTGTCTCACCTAATGTGATTATGAGGATTTGTGGGTGTACAATGATGAATGGAAAGCAAATCCACAAACAGATGGATTAATGGTTTATCACTCCACCTCTCACAGATTTATGCGTGAGGCCACCTTTGTTCTAAAAGGGGACTCAGCGGTGGGAGAATGGGATCACCCAAGACTCTTCTTCTGCGAAGATGGGGCCCAACTGTTTGACAGCATTAACAGGGTCCGACTTCTTTACTAAATGAGGAGGCAGATGCTCCATTTTTATTAACCATGAACCTCAGGTTCTCTTCACAGCATGCACTTACATTCCACGTACATTTTATTATTTCTCACTCATGGCTCAATGAAATAAGAAGGGACATTTCTTTCAAAGTGCTTGTGTGAAGCGTTCAATGCATAACGCAGTAAGTAAGTAGGAGACAGATTATAATGACGATGATATAATGACAACTTCTTGACACTGAAACAAATAAACAGTTGAGGTTCCAAGTACAGTATTGTTACTGGATGAAAAAAATTGATAATATAACAATTATATATTTTTGTATTTAAGTAAACAGATGATAAAAGACTCACTGCAACAAAAAAATTCAGTTCCATAGAAAAAAAGTTCAAAATAAATTACATTGTAGCCTGTGCTATATTTTCTGAAGGTTGTTGTTTCATGTTTCTGTGTTGCTTGATGTCACGCCACGGTGTGTGTGCATGCCAGGCCGCGGCAGCGTCTGGCTGGAGGGAGGCAGGCCTGTGACTAAGCTTTATGTAAACAGCCTGCCATTATCTGTCACCCGCACAGCCTTCAGCTGCGGCGCCGTGCGAGAAGTGTCACCCACTTCCACATATCTCCTTTTCTGAAATGTTACAGCCCCGGCCTTTGCCTAGGTGCCATGTCTGCGCCTTCAAATACTTTTTTTTCCCGCTAAAAAAATCAGAGGCGCTCTCACTGGCAAGAGAAGTTTACAGTAATGAGTAGCACACTGCAGCAACTTGATAAGTAAAACGTCAATTTGAGGTAATTAACAGTGGAAGCCGTGGCGGGTTCTCTTTCTGAAAGAAGCCAAGACACTTTTTCTTCTCCTCTGATGCTATGGAAAAAGAAGGCCCTCCGACCTTCCTCTACATGACACAGAATATATTTTGTGACATCAGGAGGTCTTCGGTAAATTTGTTTCACCACCGCAGGTGAGTAATTACATTTTCAAATCATTACGCTTCGACCTATGATCGAGCATATTTGTGAAAAACGTTAAAACAAAGGTCATTTTTAAGATTTTCTCATTTCCACTTTAGCCACTTACCGTGAGTTCTTAATTCTCTTTTATATTTACTTTCATTTTTTGCAGCTGCTTCAGCAAAAAAGGATCCAAAAAGACAAGAGTAGTACGTAACCAAAGATCTTGTTCTGATAGTCAAATGCAAAATTTGAACACCATCAGTCAAATGATTTTCTAGCTGAAGTTACCCATTTGGAGGACAAACTAACTATTTAGAGGACAATTTTTATACTGATAATATATATATATGACTTTTGCATTGGCCATTTTATGTTTTCATATTTTCAATAGTTTTCATTTTTTCTCAGCATATAAACTGTACATGTGCAATAAAATATGCAGAAATGCTTACATTTATGGCATTTATCAGACACTTTTATCCAATGCGACTTTTATTCCCTAACTACAGGGGGCAGTCTCCCTGGAGCAACTTGGTGTTAAGGGTCCCAGTGGTGGTGTGCTTAGGATTCAAACCCAAGACCTCTTGCTCCCACCACCACCACCCCATGTTCTCTGTGGAGCAAGATGACTCATTCTCCTGAAGAAAGTCAACAGGGCACTCAAAAGGTTTTTTTCCATACTTTTCTACTGGTTTGGCAGTTGTTTTACGTCTGTCATTATTTCACCGAAGTAACAATATTTTTCTTTCAGTATGGGTTTCGGCCTACTCTACTGTATCTCTCTTCACCACCCACAGCATAACAGATCGAGGAGCATGCCATTTCTCTCTGTAAGTTCTGCTGAGCTAATGGATTTACTTTCTTGTCTACTTGCCGCAGACTGACATCGGGCTTTGACGCACACCTCTTGAAGCCTCGGCCCCTGCCCCACGATCCCCACGGCTCATAGAAATTGTATATTTAGCCGTCACGGATCAATGGATCCAGTGCACATAGGAAGCCCCGGGCAAGGCATTGTAGAAACCGCTCCAGTACCACAGGTGGAAAAGGAGATTTCAGTCCTACTGGTTCCTCAGACCAAGAGGCACTTCAGAGTGAATACAAAGTTTCTTTCCATAAAGGGGGAACTGCATTCTCTACCCAATGGCCCACTAAAAATACACACACATAAACACACATACTAACCCGC
>JBBPCY010000136.1:10707475-10719092 GCA_037974405.1 Brachyalestes nurse
CCCCCCCGACACACAACCAGCGGCAACACGCCAGCAATGGCCATCCCTAGACCTGCACCAGAGAATAATACTAACCTTTTCATTGTTTGAAATCGCTGAGGCGACCGGAACACACACTAATTATGTAAACATGACTTTGAGAAATGCCCGCCGGTGGAGGAGGCACAAAAGCTGTGAATTTCCTCTCAAATGTATACATTACAAAGGGTGCACCGTATGTAAGGGTGTGTGAGAGACTGTGTGCGTGAGTGCAATGGGGGGTGCTCAGCAGAATTTTAATGAAGCCTCAAGGTTCTGCTAAAGGACAGCAGAAAGGGAAGATGGAAAGAAGAACAGAGGCTCAGAGTAGCATTACGGTGCTTATGCATAGTAGGCTAGTAATTGTATGTCAAGACGACAGGACTCGCAGTGTAATCTTCAAGATTATACCACAAGCCCAGTCGCTTTGACTTAGAATCACTAGACAATTCAATGACCTGGATGACTGAAAACTTCACAGACACTTACATACAGTGGCACTTACACACACATACACCCATCAGCCATGACATTAAAAGCACCTGCCAACATTGCATAGCCATTCCTCTAGGACAACATTTTTTTCAAGACATGGAATCCACAACACCTCTGAAGGTGTGCTGTGGTATCTGGCACCAAAACATTAGCAGCAGGTATTTTAGGTTGTGAAAATTGCGATGTGGGCCTCCATGGATCAAACTAGTTTGTTCACCACTCTTTCTCATAATCCTTAACCAACCAAACCAAACAGGTCCTGAAATTGTTTTATAGTGTGGCAGAGCACACTATCCTGCTGAAAGAGGCCACTTGTGTTAGGGAACACTGTAGCCATGAAGTGGTGTACTTGGTTTGCAACAATATTTAGGTGGGTGGTACATATCAAAATAACATCCACACGAATGCCAGGACCCAAGGTTTCCAAGCAAAACATTGTGCCTTCCTCAGCTTGCCTTCTTGCCATACTGCATTTTGGTTCAGTTTAAGTCCCATAAAGTACATTTTTAATGTTTGGCCTTAATCAAGAATCCTGATAGCTTGGTTATATATCAAAATAATCTTTAGAATATTCGATAACTAATATAATTAATAGTGACAGCCCTATTAGAATATGCTTTCCTATATATCTCAACATGAAGTTAATGTAAGAGCTTTCTTGTCTAATCTGGTCAAAGCTTTATCACTACATGGCACTAGGACATTATGTTTCTGATGTGAGGAAAGCCAGTGCAAGGGGCTAAAGGTTATCCTGTCGGCTCATTCATTTAACAAGACTTGATTAGAGGTCAAAGGTGCTGACTTAATTTCATCACATTAGATGTCAATTAAGCCTGAGTAGCAGATGTTTTAGCCATATGAAAAGCATGCTAAATGCTTCCATTTTGTGCCAGAATGCTTTATGACTGTAATATGTACAGCTCTGAAGGCTTAAGCCTTTCCCACCCCCGCAAAAAAATAGCCAAAAATGGCCTAGTGCAAGGCTTTGTTTGTCAGAAGCCAGGACCAAAAAGTTTGGACCACCCATCTAAAGGTTCCAACACCAATCAGCCATAATGACAAAACCACTTGCCTAACATTATGTAGGTCCCCCCTGTGCTGCCAAAGCAGCTCTGATCCACTGAGGCATGGATTATAAGACCTCTGAATGTGAGATGTGGTATCTAGTGCCCAGTGCATCACATTGTCTCCTGTTATCACATTGACATGCCTTTTCCCCATAGTGCATTGCGGTGCCAAAAAGATGTAAAAGAAAACATGATTCATTCTTTCTTTTCACATGTCCATTGTAGGACCTTTTTGGCACTGGATAGGGAACAGCATGGGCACTCTGACCGGTTTGCACCAAGCCAGGATGTGCTGTGCACTCTGGCACCTTTCGATCATGAAGACAGGATGAGCCTCGGGCATCCCTGAACCTGTTATGTTGGTTTTAATGCTATTGGGTATATGGTTCTTGGCTTGGTGGTATGGTTCTAGGAAATCTCTTTAGTTGGTATAGAATCTTTATTAACATTATGTGCAACTAAGTGCAATTTTAGGGGTGAGATGTTACTGTGTCTGGTTCACTGTTACTGTTTTTCACTTTTAGTGTTGCTTACTGTTTTTGTCAATACCTTTTGCTAATCAATACATATAATTGTACATCATGTACACACACACATATATACTTAGGTAATATATTTACGTATATATACATACACACACACGTACACATACACGTGTGTGTGTGTGTGTGTGTGTGTGTGTGTGTGTGTGTGTATAATTTGCATTGTGTGCTCTTTTATTCTATACTGTTGTGTATATCTTTAGTCTACTGTTTTGCTCCTTTTGCTTTTGTACTTTCTGCCATAATAATGAAAATTACCCACTTGTGGGACTAATAATTATCTTATGTGAAAGCTATTTAGACTCAGACATATTATTCACAAATAGTGTTCACTGAAAGATGCTCTACGGAACCAAAATATGTTTTTTTATGGCAGTGGTTCTCAGACCTCCACACTGTTAACATTTTTGCTCCATTACATGTCTGCAGAAGCAAAAATACAGACTGTCTGAGGGGCCATAGTCTTGACATCACTTACATTATTTACACTGTTATAACATTACTTAAAAGAACTCTCTATGATATTGTTAAGAGTGTGTCACTTGTGAGTTTGGTCAAATTTGATAAACACACGACTGAATCAGTGTAGGGAAAAGATGGCCATTTTTGATATCCCCAAAACAATCGAGGCAGATAAGCATCCCATCGTCTTTCAGACAATGTCCTAAGTCATGGAAGAGTGCGTTCCCATCTCAGTGCATTCTAAACTACATGTCTCTGGATGTGTGCACAGCTTCAGGCTAACTGTCTGAAAGTGCACATACTGGAGAGCAGACACTAGCACAAGTTATTTGAAAGCCAGACAAAGTGCTCCAGGCCTTCAATTTCCATATTCCTTTATGCCCGTTACACTCGTCATTCAGTAGCATGTAACCACAACGAAAAGCTGCTGTTTATTTCCCAACTTTACTTCTCTCTGTATAGACCACACAGAATTAAATCATGTTGAGTAATTTCCATGGAGGCAAGCTGCTCTCTTGAAGATTTGCCTTGCTGGAAACTAATCTAGTCCATGATTATTGTTGGTTGGCTCTTTCTTGTTTTTGATAGCTTGACCTGAATGTACATATCATTCTGACCTTTCCTTCATGACTTATTTGAGCTAGTGTGAACATACCATGCATTTGTTCACGCTCCAACTTCTGACCCAGCAGATTTATGTCTCACTCAGGAGATAAGAAAAAAGGAGAAAACTGAAGTTAGCTCGATGTCTCGCTAAGTGCAAGCAACAGACCTCTTCCTGACAGGCTTTTGTTGGGCCGAACCAGCACTGAATGACAGGCCCGTTAGCCTCCAGTCTGGAGAATCTTGTCATGCTGCCAAGGCCTGGGCTGCTACATGATTTGCAGAACTCATAAATGCTAAGCAAGGATAAGGCTGCTGCTCGGGCTGCTGGACAGAGCACCTGCTATCTGCTAAGAGAGATCTCTTTATGGAGAGCAGACTCTGGCCTGTCAGCTCCATACATTTTGTAAGGCTTGGAGAAATCATGACTTTCATAAAACTCATAAAAACAAGGAACCGGCACAATGAATTCAATGCAACTGGTGTACAGTTACATACTTAGTTATGCAGGTTTATATATTATTAATGTATATCAAAATATATAGCAAAACTAAAAAGTACATTAAAGGTTAATTCCAGTGATTTTTCTGCATAATTGAAAAGTTAAGATATAAACACAGTCTTTCAGCGTAAGTTGATAGGGAAATGGTTTGCTCTATAGAAACCTTCCAGGACAGAATTGCTCACATTAGTGGCGACTGACACATTGTTGTACAGAAGCTTGGACAAGATCTTGGCCTAAAAATGCATTTATGGCAGAGGTAAAGGCATAAAAGTACCCCGGCTGCAACTTACTTTCAGATTTATTTCTATTTCACTACAAACATTATATATAAAACATGGGAGACATGTGTAAATTCACTGGTCATGTTGGATTGGAAAGTGAACAAAATTTCTGTACTTGTGCTGTAAACATCATGACCCCTGTTTCCTTTCACCACCTCTATAGAAAAATCCAATATTCTTTATAATCCAAGATAAGTTTCTTAAGGCATAATTTAACTTCAAACCACTCTAAATGTTTCTGTGTACACTTCAGTGATTGATTTAAAGTAAAGAGGCCTCTTATAGTCACATTTGAACACACCACAGCACACAGTGTGAACAGTGTGAAATTCTTTCTCTGTATTTCATCCATTCACCAAGTGAAGCAGTGGGTTGCCACCAACTGGGGGCGCCCGGAGAGCCAGGTGTGGCGACGGTATCTTGCTCAAGAGAACATCAGTGGTAGCATTACCAGTCCGGGGATTCAAACCCACAACCTTCTGATCACAGTGGCAACTACCTAACCACAAGACCACCAGCCTCTTCATGAACAGAGATCTTTAAAAAAATTCCTCTTTGATGAATCTGGACCATTTCTGTTGCTCCATTCATCATGAAATATTCAAACAACATTAATGACAGCCAGTGTAAACATAAAAACTGATATGACAGTGACAATATACATATAAATGAATGAATTTGCTATTTTGGTCAATGGTTTTAAAATGAAAATTAGAATGAAGAGGAGGAATAGAGCAGAGCCAGACGAGGATCCCTTAAAACTGGTCAAGGACACCGAGAGAGCCCTCTGGTTCCAGTCCCTCAGGCCAGCCTCAGAGCATGACAATTAAATCTGGAGTTATCAGATTAAAAGACCATAGAGTCACTGCCAAGCGGCAATGTCTGACTAGCCAGTCTGCAGCTGTCTATCATAGTCTGAGCTGAAGACAGGCATGGGTCCAAGCAGACAAAAGGAAAATCTCACTTGCCTATCCAATTTTTGCCCTCTCTCCTGCCACATCTTCCCAACCCCCAGTCCCTGCCTTCCTGCAATCCCACCCTCCCACACCACCACCACTACTGAGGACCTTAAGAGATCATGGCCATCATCTAATAAAAGTTGGTATGAAAAGAAAAATGGAAGACAGGGAGGATATGAGGGGAGTAGCCAATGCATCACTCAGTTTGTAAGTAGTCTGGTCGTTTTGCTCTCAATTCCTTATTCCTCATAAACTCTCCACAGTGGTTTACAGCGGCCCCTATAAATGACCCCACTCTCCATCTCATGCACTCAAAACATTAAGACTGTACTTTCTCAAAGGCTAAGCAACACAATCAATCAATACCACATGTCACGAGGCATACGGGTAGTACGGTCTTCATCGCTGGAGACATGCACACTCGTGGACCCACTCGTTGACTGGTGTGATTCAGAATAATGAGATCTGACAGCTTCTTTTTCCTTTAGCAGCTGTGGGAAACTGCAGCAAAAATAAGGCCTCCAGCCACGTGGATGCTAACTCAGACTACTCCAAGTGGAATTGTAGCACTGTGCAAATTGGTCTTGTTGCTTTCATATGAAAACCTTCTACTTCCAATATAAATTATCATAGAAACTTGAACTGTTTTGGCCTAATTATCATGGAAGAGATTTCGTCCCCCAGAGACCTGAGAAATGAGCAGTACTTTTGAAAACACTGTTCATGTTTAAGCCAAAAAAATGTTAAATTATCAAAACGGATAGTTTCCTTTTGACAGAAACGCCATGATTCCAACCACTCCTACCATATTACGTATAGTTAGACCAAAAGAATCAAAATTCGACGTCCATGTGAATTGTAAGCACAGGCTACACATTCAAAGATGAAAAATGGAAAAGTGTGAAAAGCCATTAACTTTTCTGACTCTGAACACCCATATGTTTGAAATGCTTGACGCGATGCCAATCTAAAACCATTTGTCAACAACTGCAAAGGGGAAAAGACTCCTTTTCAATGCTGCCAGAGTCCCAGTGTTGTTATTTGTGTCCAAAGAGCAGTGCTGTGTTTGTGTGCACTCCAAGAGTCCAGCTGGAAGAATGGTGGGTGGAGGATAATAATTAATTGGATGCAACCGGTGCCAACCTCAGCACCCTTTTCTCCGGAGCATGTTTGAAAGATGCACAGATTAAAGGACAGCACAAAAATTACAGAGGTCTGACTGCAATGAAACAAGCCTGTCATGCAGGTTTTAAGTAAGGTTATGCTGTATTTTGGATCAACTTCTCCTGTGCTTTTGCTCACAATCATGTGAAAATTAACCCTTCAGTTTAAAAATAGAGCAAGCTGTGACAATTGTGAAGAAAACAATGTAATGTTGTGTATATTTAATTACATTTAAAGCGGCAAGTTATAATATATAGTGTGTGTGTGTGTGACAGTGTGTGTGTTATGTACTCAACTACATAAAACTGGACTTAATCTTCAATCATGCAAAACTATTTCTTAATACCTATCTAGATATAAGGTATAGATACACAACAAACCACAACACACACATTCTCTCTCGCTCGCTCTCTCTCTCTCTCTCTCTCTCACACACACACACAAACACACACACGCACAAACACATTCAGTAAATAAAGCGACAGTCAATTACAGTGGGCTGGCACAAAAGTCTTACCCAGCGGTTCAATTCAACAGGGAGAAATCTATCCCTCTGTCCCTGAATAATTTTACACCTCAGTGAACACGAGGCACTGAGAGAGGAGGGGGGAGAGAATGAGGGAGACACAGGATTGAGGAGAGGGGGGTGGAAGGTGTGCACTTACACATACACTTGGGCTGAGGAACTCAGAGAAGGTGATAAGGTACTGTGTCACTGGCATGGTTATATCTACCGCTCTTGTCAAACAAATCAGGTCAGACAATCCCGACTGTTTCAGATAATAACTAACAAGAAAAGATACAGAAATGTCACAATCCATGACCTTGTTCTTTGAGCTATCTCTGAGTTTTATACATTTTGGTAAAGAAAAAAGCCTTTCTGGTGAGAGCAAATTAAGCTTAGTGCCCATTTATATTCTGTCATTTTGGGAGTACTGAGAAGCCAAAAATTTCAATAATCTCTTGATAGTGGTACATATTTTATACTGTCAAAAATTTAACAGACTGGCTATCCAATACATCTGTCAACAAATCTTGTTTTTGAAGGTTTGCAGCACATTTCTAAATAAAACTCTAATAAATGTTAATGTTTCATAAAAAGAAGTAAAAAGAGATATACATCTTTCTACATAATAAAATGGATAAGATGTAACAAAATCTTTCAGAGTGGTCTGATGTAAAATGCCCAGAAAAAGTTTACAATTTGCAGCATGTCATGTCGAGGATCCAAGGGACGGACGGAGGCGCATCCGCAGGGCTCCATACTTTATTTTCATCAAACACAAACAAAAAGGCAGGAGGGCCTACAAACAAAAGACCCTCAACAGAACACTTGCACCCAAAAAGACGGTGGTCCGACACCTGTAGACAAAACAAAGGCCCTTAAATACTAAACTCCCCAAAACCCACAACAAACCAAAGCCCACAATCATTTAACTTAAACACTGGCCAGCTGTGGACATTCAGTCAAAATAAAAGTCTCTAAACAGAAAAAGCGGCCTCTAGCACCTGACAAGCAACAGGAACCAGATGTTTGAAGTGTTAAATGCCTCTAAAAGCACTGAAAATCATGACATAAAACTGTTATAGTGTAATATAGTATTGAAATAAGAGTTTTGTTTTGTTATGATTTTTAATGATAGAGAGGTAAATGCATGGTGTAAAACAAAATAGCACCCAAATAATAATATAATTTTATTACCATTTTAGAATCAAATTACATTTTAAGACTAAGGAGGTGTGTAGGTTCTAGTCATTCTGGAAGACAAACAAATGGCAAATAAGACATGTTGAGCTGTAAGCCTAATGTAGGTGACAAGTAATGGAAGAATACTCCCACCAGTCTGCACAATGCTAAATTCTGTACAATGCACTCTGAATGAATGTATTTGTGTCCTCATGTTTTAATTATGCAGGGATTTTGAAAAATCAGTGGAATTCCCCTTTAACACTTGCATCAGTGACAGCTTAATCATGCAGGTCAAGCACTGTTATTGATTAAGGGATAAAAGATATGTAAATTTTCAGTCAGTTGGACTGCATTTTTTGAGACCTCCACAGTTACTATCCACTCTTACTCAAATGTAAATAGCTATTATGCAATGTTTGAAAGCTTTAAATCTGTATTTATATTTATAGTATGAATTTATTTTTTGGAATTTGATAAAAACACAGAATCAGGTTTTTGACCTATGATCTGGTTTCACTGCAACATCCCACTCAAAACAGCATGACACACTGCATAAACATAAGCTCCTGAATAGGCAATACAGAAAACTAGAATGTTGTATACTATATAGCTATATATTTTCAGTACATATACAGTATATAGGAAAAATATTACAGAAACAAATGGTCAAAAGGATTTCAAGCCCAAATGTTTTCATGGATTCTGACCAAAAGGCTAAATGCTTTTATGCACAAACACATATACACAAATTCAGATAAGCCTGAAAGATTCAACTTATGGTCTAGCTAGCATATCGGTGTGTGCTTGTGACATCCCTGAGCGTCCGCTGATGAATCTCCAAATGCACCTGTGGGGGAGCCTGACATCAGCATCTCCACACATTATTATTCTAATCATGAACCAGGCACATCCCTAAATCAGCCCGTGCAGCCTCGACCCTCTTCCATTCGGCAAAACAAAGCGGCTTGACCTTTCTCCCCCCTCCCCATTGGCCCCTAAGAGGCTCCGCACCAATTCCACAAACATTTGCCTTGGCAAAGTCGCCCTTAATTACCGAGACTTGCGTGATTTATTCCCCATACCAAGTGCAAAGAGGAAATAAATGTTGTTTTTCTCTTCATTTCGACTAATCAGTGAGCTTTGTTCTTCAGCTTGATCGTATAAAGGGAAAAAAACTGCTCAGACTCCCGGACACCAACAAGAGAGCAGGGGAGAATTAGCAAGAGAGTGAGTGCAAAAAAACAAGCTCTTTTCTATATTGACAGCTGAAAAGGTCTGCTTAATTTGTTTCCACAAGAGGAGGAAATGTATTAAAATAAATCTTTAAACATCAAGAAGGCTGGCTCCTTTGCTGGCTTGAAGAATGAAATCAACCTAATCAGCGTGGTTTTAATCCCTACAAGGAAGCTATAATCCCACAGATACCAGGACGGGGTTTAGTCCTCCCCGCAGGGGATCCTCCAAACAAGCTCAATTTCTGCAATCAAGCACAAGCGTAATCAAACACAGGTCCAAAGGTTAGGTCAGGACAGGCCGAGGACTATGGAGTATACTATGTACTTTTAGCTTGGTCTGCTGTTCGGATTTGTACTTATAGGGGTGTAAAACCACACCAGTGCTCTGATCTGTATGTATAAATCAGCTGCTTTAGTCGAGGTTAGACATGTTAGAATCTATAATAACACGGCTGCCCCAAATACGGGTACTCATTCATAATGCTGGTATTCTAATCTATGCTAGCAGAAATTTAGTTACAAAATCTGTAGTACTGCAGCAAACTGTTCAGGCCAGCCCTAATTACATTAAATAATTTCAAATTATTATTTTAAATGTTTATTCCACTGTGGCGTAAATTGTTTCTCTGGTCACCTGTACATCATTAGAAACAGCACAATTGAATCATAGTGAAATTCACGATTTAACAACACATTGAATTGTTTCCTAAAGACCTGTAGATGATTTGAATTGCCATGAGGTCAGAAATGTCCATCTCAGACATGTTTGGCTGAAGGATTTATTCAGTAATGCTTTAACAAGTTTTAAGTGGAACAGTTTGACCTAATAACGCATTCACCATTTAAGACTGAAGAGATAGATGTGCCTCTTAGGGGGGTGGCAGGAGGGAGCTGGAGCTTATCAGAAATCACAGTCACAACATTGGTGAGGAAAATCATAAGATATTTTTCCCAAATTGTTCTCCACTAATATGTCATTATGTCATTCATTTCACATACAAAATATAAACCCCACATCAGTATTAAGGCTGCACTGGGCATGTACTGAAGTGTTCAGTTTAAGTTTGAATCTTAGATACAGTTTGTTCATTCACTTTTATAAATATCTTTTACAAAATAGAAAGTGCCTCGATCAATGCTCAGCAGAATTCACTATGTTTCATTTTCATTGGATAAGAAACTGACACCAGCAGTGGTAATCCCAGAGCACGCCAGAGGTCTGCTTAGACAAACACCAGCTAAATTTCTCAGCATTCCCTGTGGGGTCAGCTGGCTCACAGCATCTGTTTCCTTTGATTATGTGAAGAGGGGCAGAAACAGGCCAGAGAAAAAAGGACGCAGAGGAGAGGGCCAGTGCCAGGCCAGATTAAGGCCGGCCAGCTACTTTTACTAGCAACGGCCACAGGGGTAATACCAGAGCAGAAGTGCTGATGTCTAGATTATTTTTGACTTTAGAAGCGAGAACGAGGTGAATACAGAGTGAGCGAGCGAGTGTGAGAGAGAGAGAGAGAGAGAGAAGACAGAGAGAGGAAGAGAGAATATTGGATTGAGAGATTTAAAGAAAAGTGTCTATGCCTCAGAGGGTGACCGCAGAAGCGGAGGACAAGGACTAGCACACAACAGCACTTTTTTACAACACGTACAATTTTGAAGCTCACAGTTTGCCATCTGCAAGCAACTTACTGTGCAATACCATGGGCACAGCAACTCTATTAAATGTGAAAAGAGGGCATTTTCAGTCATGCTGGTTATTCTAGCCACTCATTTAGGCAGGTTTTTTCCCCATAACAACAATCAAAGGAAATGCAATTTAATTCTGTTTAGTCAAAGAAATATATATATGATAAGCTAATAAATCTACAAAATTCGTGACTAAGGGTGTGAATATTTCTATTTAATAAAAGTTCACAAAATACGCAGCGGCGTTCCTTTTGAGTTCGAGTACAGCCTTGCTAATTAACTCTTATTCGGTTTAGATTCATTTGCAGAATATAAATGTGACTTCTGTCATTTCCATCATTATGTATGGTCACTCTAATGGGGTGTGTACAAATGCATCACCAACCTCTGTTAATAGCTTACAAAGTTAAATAACGTGGCAATAACTGAATTAAAACATTTGCTGTCATAATCATGATAAATTGTCAAGATAAGCTTTTCTAAGAATACTGCGAGTATAGTCACTACATAAAGAACACATATTTAATTAAAAAGTAATTCAGAAGTAGTTCGCAAGTTACTGTCTTGGAGTAGCTGTCTAAGGTTTTACTTTCTGACAGAAGATTATGAGTACGAACACTCAAAATGAATGAAAGCAAATCCATATTTATATGGATATTAAGTTGTACAGCTATATGTACTCCTATTGCATGATGTCAACATTTTGGGGGCTGAAGGTTAGCATGGGCTTCCTTTAAGCAAGGCCAGTCACTAAATCTTTTCAAAATGCCACTAATGTGACATCATTGGACAGTACAACACGCTTGGAGGAGAACACTAACACTAATTCTCTTATGACTAGCATTTCTTTGAGAGAGTTCTCTGCCTATATATTTCTCTTGGATTCTTGGTCATAGATGATTATGTCACTGCTGGG
>JBBPCY010000136.1:10719285-10731274 GCA_037974405.1 Brachyalestes nurse
AGTATTGTGCATGGTGCCCACCATGTTGCCCACCCCTAGCTCCTCACAAACAAACCTCGCCCAGCTCATAAACAAGCAAACCTAGAAGCCTTAACAATTTTGATGCTTTCAGGTCTCTAAATGTGGAGTTTGTCATTGAGGCAAGGTAATTCAATTCATCCTATAGCTTAGATAATCATGTATGCCCCGTTTGCATCCTTAATGTTTGAGAAGATGCCCCACATGAACCAGGGCATTCTATGTACACCGATGAGCAGATTATGATTTTCCTTGCTCACCTGATGGTCTCCTCCTTCCCACAGAAGCATTTCACCGGAGGCGGGAAATGGATATTCGACAACCCTCGCTAAACTAAAGCCAGCTCCAGTCAAACGACAATATGACCTCCAGCGAGGAAAGTTGAATTTTAAGGAACAAGGAAAGGGCAGCTATCTCGTAGCGAAGGCTCGCTCCCACATCCTGATCACGTCTTGCTCTCTCCCTCTCACTCTCACTCTCTCTCCCAGGCATTGGAGGCGATGGTGATAGGAAGGCGTGGCAGAAAATAGCAACTGGGCTGAAGGACGTTTTGTCAATAAGTAATAACCACGCTGTATTAGCAGCATATTTAGCCATGAGAATCCCTCCAAATTGCTTTTAGGTAAAATCATTTAGAGAGACACGCCTCGGAATGCAACAGTACATGTGGACGTGAGATTTGCCCTGGTTTAGCCAAGTGTGAACTTTGGAGCATCTGCAGCGATCACACTCGCTAGAGACCTCATTCTCAGAGCGTGCCTCATTCAATTGCAGTATTGCTATTCAGAATTCAAGGTCAGCCTTATATATCAGCTGCCTTCAGATGACCAAATCAGTGCTGTAACTCCAGTGACTTCAGAGAGACACACACTGTACTGTACACTCTCCCAGCCATGATAATGTGTCTTCCAGCAAGTCTGCACGACTTCCAATAGGGCAAGTGGTATCAAAATACAATTCTCTAGGTATTTAAAATTAACAGTGGGGAGGTGGTAAAGCAACCAATGGAGAAATACATGGTGAAGGAAAAAGAGATAAAGGCAGGAATTGACTTTGTGCCGTCCCCCGGCGTTCACCCCCTTCTCATCTTTATCGCAGACACCATTATCACCATGATACTTTTTTTCCCCCTCCCTTGCCAACGTACTGCAGATTTCATTTTTAGTGTGGTCATTCCAGAACATGTATTTTTCAACTTAATAGACATCCGTGTCATTACCCTCAATAAGGGTCATTTCCCATGGCACAGTGCTAGGGATAGAGTCACTATATGGACTGGGAGAGGGCAATATGGCACAAATATAATATCATGAAATCTGAAGACATTTCAGTGACACATATCTCACAATCAGGGTTTGATAAGTTTCAACAGGCACAAAAGCTGAATGATGTTCGCCAGTCCATTCCACTCATTTCTCCTAGCTCATGCAGTTGTGTTTAGTTTTGCTCCAATAGTAGAGCAGGTAGAAAGTCTTGAACTAATGGGTGTCCAGTATGCATGATCATCAGAGTGTTTAGACCTATAATACTGTCTTGCTATGGGTTTAACTACACGTTTTATTAGGTCTTGTTTTTTTTTCTTCAATCAATATGCATATGCACATAGTATCATTTTCAGACCTGATTTTGTACTTTTCGTGCATTTGGTCACTTAAAGGTCTAAACATTCCTTTACAGCACAGAATACTTTCCGTCACTCTCAAAAAAAGTTTCTAACAAGTTAATGGCTTGGACGTTCAGTTAATTGGTATAGAGCTTTTACACCATGTGGAAAATGTTCTACATGCTGCAGAATTTTCTTTAAAGAACCACCTGTTTTATTAGAGAACAAGAGTGATTCTTTTGTGGCGTCATACCAAAGAACCCCTTTTGGGACTATAAGAGTACATGAAATTCTGTTCAAGCACAACTGTGAAGATGGCACGCATTGAGGAGATCATTCTTACTGCTTGTCCTGAGAGGATGGCAGAAACAGACATAAAAAGTAAAAGTGGTTGTTGACATGGTCGATTTGATGTCATGCCACATAATGGCATATTTTGGGATCCATCTTGCAAATGCACATGCTTTGTTAAAAGAAGGTGCGTCAGCCTTCAGACAGGTATTTAGGAACCTCTTCTAAACCTCTTTATAATGACACACGCAGCATGTCAGTGTTCTTTAGGTACTAATGATACCTACCCAAAACTTAATTTTGGTGTAGTTTCTCGTTAACAATATTACATTGCCTTCTCACTTACCCCTAACATGGAGTCGCATTGAGTCACTTTCTAAATCCCTGTGGTGTCTGAAAATATCACGTTGAGCAGACATCTCTATGGTTTAAACTCGAACCATCCGTTTCTCCATCCTCTCCATCTCAGTCTCCTGAATTAATGGTTTTGTGTCTTGCTATATCAAATGCATGCAAGGAAACACCAGACATGAGCAGCTCCTTTTTTGTGCAACCCATTGGCTGGACAGGCCCGGCAGTAGAGGCCTCATTATATCCAGCCCCTGCTTGTTGGGAGCATGGCATTTGGGGTGAGCCAGTAGCTAGGGGATGAGGGGAGTGAGCACTGTTTAGGCACTTGTACTCATTAAGAGCTGTGTGTGACACTGGGGGAAAAATCTCTAGGAGAGGCTGCAGTTCAGCCAGACATAGAGGAGCCCAATGAACATGTTGGAACAGGACTACATCTCCATTCTGTCCTTTCTACCTGTACATCTTTTATTACAAATCCTTAAGGTTGAATTAAACTCGTCGAGTGCAAACCTTCACACAGTGGTCTGTCAATACATTTGCACCCAACATTAATGTATTTTGTAGTATTTTGAATAAATACTGGGTCACAAAAATTTTGTAACATTGAACAGAACATCCTTAGACTACTCAGTTTCATTTTGCTGGTTCTGGTCAAGTATGGTTTGGACCTCATTTCACCCAAAGGCTACCAGATCGATCAGCATCCGCTTAACACACCTCTCTGCAGATCTGCAAATACAAAGTTACGATTTTGAAGGTATAGTGTGTATGTAATGGCCACTGCAAGCCCCTGAGTTATGCTTACCTATAAACTTCATCTTGACACAGATAGGTTTAGATGCATCCCTACAGCACAACCTGTCTCCACAGTCTAACACGTCTTCACAGTGTGACAATAATAACCGTCTTTATCTGGATCTGCTATGACCACTTCCGCTTAATAAATAATTATTCTAAAATGGCGGACAAATCTGTGCTTAATCCTTAGATGTTATCACAAGCACTTTCTAAACTTTCAGTCCATATCATATTTGTGTTATAAGTAAATGTTTCTGTCATTGTTAACTATTCAGTTGTAAATATAAATGTAAATCATTAAATTAATTATGAAATTGCTTTTAAACTGTCAGGCAAAACAACAGTTCTGGTTAATCGATGAATTTTCCCTAAATGGTTATTTGTGAGTTCCAGCACCATGTCTTCAATATATGGCAAATATAATCAGAGAGTGTGGGTCTGAATAAGTGGAAAAAACTCTGAAAACTTGGGCGGGAGTCAGGGGTAGAAGAGGACTCAGGAACAGTGATAAAATGGGGTGGAGGGGTATGAAAGCGTTGTCAGGGGAAATGTAAGGTAAAGATGGAAATTTAAAAGACTTTAGGCTGAAAGTCATGGTCCTCCTCAAAAAATGTATTTACATCATAACTCCATAAAGGAGGGCTGCTGTTCCCACTCTCTCCCTATCCTTCTCTCTCTCTCTCTCTCTCTCTCTCTCTCTCTGTTTCTTTTTCCTTTATCACTGCATATTTAGTGAACGTTTAGCAGTTGTAGATGCTGAGGTATGGCCTATAGTAACAGCTGTGATTTTTTTTTTTGCTCCCGCCTCCTGGAAGGATTTTAGAGTGCAGGCTGGAGGGAGTGAACTGCTGTTCACGGTTGATCTGGCTAAAGCAATGTGAATTACCAAAGCTCACTGTAAAAACCAATACGCCTCTCTATGGTCCCTCAACTACTACCAGCATCTCCTTCTGCAGCTTCTGTTTGATCTTGCGGGGGTATGAAGGATTATTTGCCTTCCCCATGTGGCGTCCCTGGGAGGAGAAATGAGGAATAGCGAGGAGATGGTAATCACAGCAGAAGCGAAGGCTGAGAATGGAGGTCATCTCAGCGGAGCGTAGCGGACTCTGAAACCAGCTGGTTTGAGCCCAAGGAGAGAAGTGAGCTTCGGTCTACGCAAAGAAATTATCACACCTAAAGCTCACCTTGAATCTCCTTTTAGCTATTGCTTTTTGGGGCAACATATAGGGCTGCTGTATATCATCAGTCAAGACTTATGCGCGACGGGGATGCAACGCTTTCCAGTGTAAATGGAAAACATTCAAAAATGCTGAAGCAGTGTCCTCCCTGACTAAGCTAAATATAGTTAAATTAATAGTTTCATCTTCTGCTCCTTCAAACTCCATTTTCAGCACTTTACCTCGTTTCCACTTCACTCTTTGCAGTTGCAAAGAGAGGGAAAGCATCTTCATATATAAGCAAGCTTTATATCACAACTTTTGCATCCCATCAAGCTGTTGAATTAAACTTCAATAATGAGTAAACTTCTACATAAGCATTCCTGGTAAACTCTCACAAATGGCATCTTGTTGATTTCTTCTCACATCTCAATACAATTTTACAGTGAGCCGTACTACAATGGCTAAGGGTGACTTCAGAAGTGCGCAAGGTCGCGAAATGTGAAACGCAACAACTCTTTAAAAACCAGGAGTCCTTGGAAGTTGAGATAGAGAGGGTGGAGGGCGGAGGCTTTGATAGAAAGCACACTGGGACAACCAGGCTGTTGGCCTCCCAACACTAAGGAGGCACGCTCTCGACTGAAAAGGGTAGAGACGCATGTGCCTCTTCGCACCATCATCCCTCGCTTCACAAAGACTACCAGCACACAAAGGGAGCATTCCTGCACTCACAGATCAAAATGCCCTTTCAACTACAAGCTGTAAATAAATTTTACGTACAAAACAACAAAACATCAGTGAGTTTTGTCTCTCATAAGCTGTGGCATTGAAGCGCATACGAAATTGGGAGGTCAAAGCACTGTCTTCAGTACCAAGTACACTTTATCTTCAAGAAGTTTTGCTCAAAGTTTTATTGAGATGTCGAGGAAGTAGAAAGTTATGCTTTGGCATCTTTAATAACCCATGGATGAACACTCTTAAGAACAAAGTACCTAAATGGCTCTTGGTTTAAAAGTACTGTTCTACAAAAACCTACACCTCATCATTTGCTAACACATGTGGTATTAATAGTGGAGGGATATCTAGACTTAGATACTTACATAATGACGGTGAGAAATATATACAGTAGTAATACCGTATTTTGTCTATTTGAGGCTTGATAAATTACTGACAATATACTGACAAAAAGTCCCAGCAGTGTCACATTTTAAAGGATTCAGATCCGGGAAAACCATATTTTCCTTGCTACATAAACCCACTTAATATTGCAGCTTTTTTAATTTAATAAGGTTCAGATTCTACAGTTCTTGGATTAACTACCATTAGTACTCTTTTGAAATGCAGTACTACTCATTAGGGAGCCAAAAAATATATGGCTATGGTTCTCGATTTAGCAGCCACAGTGGGGTGCTTAGCAATCTGTTCAATCTGCTTTGGGCATATCTAAAACAGTTGTGTCTATTTAGAAATGTTAGGTAATAAATATTATTGAATATTTTACCAACATGTCAACCAATCACAATTCACAGTCATCTAGCAGCCACTGAAAGAGTCAACTGTTGCATCATAGAACCTCACCATGTGAGATTAGTGGTAGCTGCAGGAAAAGTTAGCTAAATGGACAGGGTTCCAGTGGGTGTAGGAGGGCAAGTGGTCAATGAGGAGGCGGTGCAATGACACTTTCTATCCACAAAGGGGGCCTTAGGCTAAAAAAGTTTAAGAACTGCTGTTATGTTACATCTATGGTTGCTGCATTGGCAAGTTTTCAGCACCATGGTGTTTGATGAGGTGGGGGGCAGTAGCACACAATCAAAACTTTGCATGTTGGCTTAATACAAAAAAAAGTATTAAAAAAAGAATACTCTCATATCTCTACAAGAGACTAACTTCCAGTTCTGGCTAAGTTTTTTTCAATAGTCCTTTAGATCCATGGTTCTCAACGTGGAGTCTGTAATGTGGCCAGAGGTCTCTGATTTAATTAATATATTTTTCTAAATGACGTGATGTAGTGACACAAATAAATAAAGATCCAAAATAAAGGCCTCACCTCAGTTTTTCTGAGCAAATACCCTACGTATTTTCACATAAGCCAAAATTCTACACTTATCATTTGCTAACACTTATATTAAATAGTGGTTAGAAATATAGCTTAGGTACTTACATAATAGTAGTGGGAAATATGTACAATATTTTGTTTTTTCTGAGGTTTGGTAAGTTGATACTGACAAAAACCAATGGCTGTGCTACATTTTAAAGGGCTCATATCATGGAAAACCATATTTTCCTTACCTTTTTAAATACAAGAGTTTACCAAATAGAGGTAATTTACAACAGTTAGACTTAAAGATACAGTAATAGGAACAGATTGTTTCATTCTTAAGAATGAAAAGACATAATTAGGTACATAATCCCACTCAAATGTCATAAGTGGACTTCAGGTAAAAAAAAAAGCCTATAAAATATGAAAATACTTTTAAAAACTACAGAGCCAAGGATTCCTGTTCAGCTTTTTACAATCTATGCTGAACTAAATCCAATTAAACATGACTAATTATGCTGTCCAAGTAACGAAATTTGCAATTGGCCAGTGTTTTTTACATACTGATACTTTCTACAGCATGCATATTGTGACAGCTGAAAACAATAATGATTAAAAAAATCATAATATTCCTAACTTTAAGTTAAATAACCGATCAATTGCTTATTCCAACTACACAATAGCTTTATATTTCCCTAATGTGTCTAACATTTGAAGAGTGTGTGGAGATCCTTGGATTTTTCAGACTGGAGAACCCCTGATCAACAGAACCACTTTTGTAAATGAAACATGTGCGTAAAATCTCTAAAGTTTAAAAATCTCAGTCTTATGAAAGGGTTCAAGGAAGAACCATTAAACTGATAACAGAGCTTTATATTATGTGAAGGTTCTTCACATTCAAAAATCTCTTTTTCAAATATTATTCAAGAGGACATAAAAGTAATTCTTTGATGGCATCACTCAAAAAACCCTTTCACATCAGTATTGAATGATACCTTTACATTATGTAGAAATTCTTTCAAGTTTTACGAGTTTCCTCACCTCCTCCAGGACCGTCTAATTTGCAAAAACAGTCCACTGAATGATTCTTCAAGGAAACAAAAGTACTTCTTCTATGGCATCGCTTCAAAGACATTTCAGCACTTTAATTTGAGCATAAGACTGGCTTTACTATTAGAGAGAGTTATTTCAATATGCACCCTTAACATATCAATTTCTATAGTGATTTACTTACTTTCTATAACTAATTAATAGATCAATACAACAAGGTCAGTCAAATTATTTGAAGGATGAATATCAAAGTAAAATTCTCGAAGCTTACATTTCTGAAACAACCTCTTGTTAAAAAAAAAACACCCAGAGAACAAAATATAAGCAACTGAAATTTTGTGTGCTCTCTAATTAGGCCAATCAGGTCTTGCCTAATCTCGGACGAGTGTGTTTGAATCAGAACACCTTCAGGGCCAAGAATGGCGGAGTTCCAAACAATGTAGATACTTTCTGTACACAAGCACTAATGCTGGCTGAAAACCCGAGAAATTTAGAGCTCAAATCAGCATGCAGAAACAGGCCGCCGGTAAAGACAAAGAGCAACAGATTAGCTGGGTAGAAATTATTTTTTAGTAAATATTTGTATGTAATTTATTAATTTGTATGTAATACATTAATTACTAATGTATTAATATGAGCATTGTAATTGTAGTTTAAAAAGAGCATTACTAAGTGAAATCAACCGATTTAGAGGGTATATCTGATCTGTATTTCCCTTTAAACAGGCACTTGTTCTATATGACATTCTGAAATAATACAGTTATGTTTCAGTATGTATAAAAGGTAGCAAGTAAGTAATTCTTGTTTTACTTTTTTCAGTTTCACATGCGTGAGGCTACAGTGAACAACATAGTTCAAACAGTTATAAAGTGCATATTACTAAGGATTAAACCTTCTTTCTCCCATCAGTTATTGTAAACAGGAGTGGTGTACTGATATGGGAATTGTGGGCTGATGAAGATATCGGATTGAATTTTGATGTAAATATCTGCTGATGCTGAACACGCTTCTTAGACAGAAATAAAAATCAAAACTAAATCTACATGGATTAGCCTTTCGGAGAAATGCAAGATTTTATTCCTCTAGTGCAGGGGTCGGCAACCTTTAACACTCAAAGAGCCATTTGAACCCGGTTTCCACAAAAGAAAAAACAGCAGGAGCCGCTAATCTTTTTTTGACATCTAAAATGAAGATATCACTGCATATATTGTTTTTTTACTTTTATGCTATGTATAAAAACTAGGCTAGTGTGTTGCTTGTGAAATTTTATTTATTCAAAGAAAATATTTAGAACTCTGTAAAAAAAAAAAACACAAAAATTAAACCCATTGTATTTTAATGTTACAAGATCACAATAATCTTCGAAGTACAATAAAAAAACACACGGTATAAAAATAAAATACACTTAACACCAGAATGGCTGACAGCGTCAACTGACGTAATTTCATCAGAATCATAATCAGAATTGCGTTAATTGGCCTATTGGAGCAGCAGCATGCTCTGTAAGAGACATACGGGTGTGCTGTAGTTGTTTTATACTGTTGTTCTTGAGAGACACCATCGATCAGAATCAAATTCCTTGGATGTGTTTGCTCACATACTCCGCCAATAAACACAATTCTGATTCTGACTCTGACTCTGATTCGGCGACTGGTGCTGTACGACGGGCTCTGGGTCCAAAGTCCACCGGACACTTGTGGGGCTGCTGGCTGCAGCGTGGATGTCTGCCGGCAGCTGTAGGACTAAACGCCCGAACAAACTGCAGCAGTGCTGTGTCAGGAAAAGTGTTGTGCGAAACTAGGCACTGCGTCAACTGACGCACGCAGCCGCTATAGGTATAGCCAGTTTTCAGCTGTACTAGTGTTAAATTATTATTTATTTTCCAAAGCCACTGGGAGCCGCAATATAAGGATGAAAGAGTTGCGGGTTGGCGACCCCTGATCTAGTAGTAGTAGTATTTCCTGTAGCATTTCCTATTCTGAACCAAAAAGGTGCACTGAAAGTGTCTTGTAAACTATGGAAGTACTTGATTTAACTTGTACGTGATTGAACGGTATCAAGAAGCACTTGATCTGATGTCTGTTTTTGCATGCAGGCAGCAGTAATGATGGCAGAGTTAAGTCTGATCTGGCAGGACCTGCGTGGACTGCCAGCTGACCCCTCACTGACGTTAGAGGAAAACAAACAGTTGCGCAGTGGGACGTATGGTGAAGTGCTGTGCATATGTGAGAACCTCTACCTGCACTACCTCCACCTGCTGGAAATGCTGGGGAAGCGTGCGGTCTTCAGCCACCAGGTGAACTGCAGCCGTCTGGCCTCACACATGGCCATGGACCTCAGCAGTCTGTAAGAGACATTTAAAAATCAGTACAAACTGACATCACAGTATATTACTCTGATAAAACAGTAGTATTAACCATCTTAATATTGTAAGAAACACCCAATAAGTATGCCTCCTTGAGTTTATTTAAAAAGTACTTCCAGGAGTTTTTCAAAATGTTACAAATAATGAAATGCTTGAGAAGTTTGATGTGAAATGATCCGGTCTGTAGAAACTTGCAGAGTCACAGTTGCTGACAGTTGTGGTGAGAGGGACCAGATGCTGAAAGTGTTGAATGCCATTTAGATATACCTCACTGAAATATTGTTTTTCAATAGTTTTCAAAACTTTTTTCAATACATGGGTGGCAGAGTGGCTCATGCAGGATGTCGTAAGGTAAAATTGTTCATGAAGAAAACTTGTTTTACATTTGCCACTATATTACCATTATTAACATTACATACAAGAACTAAGAAGGCACATAGAGGTCCACTGCTTTTTTTGGATAGTAGATTAAAGACCATATTTGCGCTGTAGACCTCACAGCTCCTGGTTTGTATGACCAACACTGAGTTGGTAAGTTTACAATAACCCATTTCACATTAGAACACACAGAATGACTGTTTATATTTCATCCGTCAAATTATGAAAAAAACCCCAGTGTAGTAATTAAGAAAACAGTGGAATTCCCCTTTTACACCCTTCAATAAAGTGAGGCAGGTGTGTGATTTAGCCATGTAGTTTGCATGATGCTAGTTGATGGAGGTATAACCTTTCATTACATGTTAGTTATATTAGTCTCATCCTTTAATTCTCAGTTAAGCCTGATAACGTCCCATCAGGAGGGAAGGCTGTATCCCTTACTTTTTCTCTTGGACAGGCATGTCTAATTAATTGAAGTCCTTATTTGTGAAGTACACCCTCTCACTCTTTGTCTGTTTGCAGTTTGAATGCTCACTCAATCCAGCGCAGAGTTGCCATGGGTATCAAGGCCACGCGAAGTGCTGTGAACCTGAGAGACGAAGAGCAGGGGGCATTACAGACACACATTTTCCCTCACAGGCTGGACAGTTGCCCACAAATTCCATCTAAGAAACATGTTGCAAACGGGCAGCAGAAGACGACAGTAGAGAAAGACCTCATAGAGGTTGTTGTGTATTCCTGTGAGCATCTGTGTGTCCGTGTGTTTTTATGAGAGAGATGTTTTAAATATATAGATCAGTGAAACATTTTCCTTTAATTTTTCTCCCTTCAGATCCAAAATAAAATAGGAGAGTTGGATCTGGAGCATGTGTATGACCTCATACCATATCAACTGGAGCAGAAAACTACAGTAGACACATCCTGTATGACACATCATGTATTCACATTCGTATCATTTTTTTTCTGTCCCTTGTCTGTGCTTGTCTATATATCTCTCTCTTTCTGTCCCCATCAGTTTTTGCTTTTTTGTCCTTTGACTTCCAGTGTATGTGTGTTTTAGGCAGCACTGCAAGTGTACCCGTTGAGGCAGAAGATCTGTGCCTTTTTCAAAGCCGTGTTACAAGGCTGAAGGTAGCCAAATTAAATGCACTGATTGATTTGAGAAGACTGGACTCTTGAATAGTAGGAGCAATAAAAGTTTGTGATTTTCTAATAACTCAGGGATGCAATTCTATGCCAGACCTGCAGAGGGGGGCACTGTTGGAGGCAGCACTACCAGCAAGGCCTCTGTCTCCATTAGTCCTTCTGTCCACATGCCCCTGCCTGGAGAAGCATATAAACCCTGCTGAGGATCTGAGGAGGTCAGCAACGCACACACACCCATCCAACCAACCGCCCAAACATTTACCCATCCTCCCCTTTACTTTCTATAATTAACCCTCTGGGCCTCCTCTGGGCCATTTTTGTCCTCTGGGCCATTTTTTCACTCTCTTTTTTTGACCATTTAGCTGTGTTAATGCATATGGAATGAAACTTCCCAAGGGTCTGGAGTTATTTCAGATCTTTAAATTTCTAACTTCAACTCAGTAAATATATCAATATTATACTCCATACCTCCAATTGTAACACTCAGCGCCCTCGTGGCCAATTGAAACCTATGAAAACTACATTTTTTAATTCCTTGTTATTTACACTATTAAATTTAGGTTAAAATGCTTTAATTCTAAACTCAACACTTGAAAAAATGTAGTTTTTAATGTTTTCTACCAGATTATATCATTTATCCATTTTTGGCCAAGTGAGCAATTTTATATAATATTCTTAGCTTCCAATAGGGGATGTATGATGCTTACTGCACTCCAATGGAGCAAATGAACGACACAATTTTGACATAGGTGTGACCTCAAGGATGTCAGATAATGGTTTTGTGTTTGTGCATG
>JBBPCY010000136.1:10737269-10758238 GCA_037974405.1 Brachyalestes nurse
GTGGAGATACTTCACTCTAGACACACAAACAGCACAGTGAGCTGCACAATCTGCAAGTCGGTGTTAAAGTACAGTAACAGTACCAGCGTTCTGCAAGGCCATCTGACACGGCACCGCTAGCTAGCATGCTAATGCTAGCTAACATGGCTAATGCTAGCAATGCAGGGAGTCGTCCTGCCGCGACTTAAACTGTTCCCTCTCAGATGGACACTTAAATTTACCAGAAAATTCAAGGTATCAGCCTTTTTGTTGTTTTGTTTATTTGTCGTGTTGACTGTTAATGTTACAGAGAACTTTTAAAAGTTGCTCAATGTTGCACCACCCGTGTTCCTCCCGTGTGTGTGTGATGTCATCAATCGACTAGTCGAAGTCGACTCGACTATCTTGACCGACTAGTCGATTTGAAAAAATCTGGAGTTGTTAATGCCCTAATATATATATATGTGTGTGTGTGTGTGTGTGTGTGTGTGTGTGTGTGTGTAAAAACTTATTTAAGACATAACATGTGTACAATCTCTCACACGGGACTGCTGTGATTTTATTTCATTGTAGGCTATAATATATATGTTTTTTCCCCCTCACTCTCTTATCATGCAAGAGTGCACGCTCAAATACATAACAAGCAAATTGGGCGACAGAGCAAAAGCATTTCAAGGTTATTGATAACCGTTTGAATCAAGGGCTCAGGCTTCTTAAGGAACTCGATGTTTAGCCCTGAGGGAGAAGGTAGTTCCACATTGCGTGCTGAGCCTGCTTATGAATAAAAAAGTGAGTGAGCAAGATAGGGAGAGAGAGAGCCGGAGAGTGGAAGAGAGGGAGAGCGAGAGTGAGACGCAGACAGTCAAAAAGGGACTAGAGAGTGTGTCCTCTAGTAAAAGCATGAAGACATTGGACGCAGATAGAAAGTGGGGCTACAGATGAAGATAGTGGGCCCGTGGGGACTCCACTTGGCAAGCCCTCAAACTTTAGGTAGAAGAACAAACAGATAGCCAGGGGGAGAGAGACACATGGTGAAGGTTAGATGACTTTACTGTTGAGAGTTCTACACTGGGATCTGTTTGTGCTTTACCTGTGCATGAACCGCTGGCCATGTAAATAATTCAGATCCTACAGCAACCATCCAGAGTCTAACAACCGTAGATGACTTGGATTGACGACCGGTCTCTAATGCTTACAACTCCTTTCCGGCCAATATGATTGGCCCTAAACTTCACTACAACAGACCCAGCAGTTTGTTATTTCTGTCAAAAATTAAGATTTCCGGAAAAAAGTATATGTATTTCAGTAAAACCCAAAAAGTTCCCAAAGTATGAAAGTTTTCAATAACTTTCATTTTCTCATTTTGCAGGTCTACCACTGCCATAAGAAGCATGAAGCCCTAAGGCTAACAAGCACAGGGATATGCACATAGGCCCTAACAGGAAATAGCATTATGCTAGCTGTGGTAAGACCCATAAACGACAGTTATTTATAAAGCAAAGTATTTGATATGAAACCATGCTGCTGATGCATCTTCATTTTTAAATGATAAAAAAAGTTAATGAACTTACTGTAATATCTTATTTTGGCAAAGGCTCTAGAGACAACGAGTCAAAAAGCAACACAAATTCAGAGGGGAAAAAGGTTAGTACAGTTTCCTACAGATGGCAGTTTGTGACACAAACAAAATAAAAAATTGATTCTTTTTTTTTGTTAGAGCATGCACTTTACATATCAAAAATAAATGTGACAACAGCACTGAGAAATCACAGCTTAACTGAGTAGAGCAGATTCAGTGGAATAGCCTTTTGTCTCAGCATTAATGAGTTAAAGTACATTATAAAGGTTGGGTCCCTGAAATAATTTACCGAAAAGCAATGTGCCACCGCCTAACATTTCTCTCTCTTTCTTGTAAATGTCACATTACAATTTAGAGGAGATATAATGAGACGCACTTCACATTCCTGTGTGAACCGTTCGATCCGAGATTGGCTCTAAACACATACATTGGTTAATCTGTATTTTCAGGGAGGGCTTCTAGAGAAATGTCTCTGTGCCTCATCACTGCAAAAGCTTTCGGTTGCACAAACACTAACGCAATGGGGATGATAAAAGGACAAGACAGCAAGCAACTTATTTACAGGGTAATTAAGGCCAGTCTATATATCTGGCACACTTCCTTCCATTTCCCCATCGCCCCTACACCCCTCCTCCCCCTCGTTCCTTTCAGCAGGTTTGGCAGTGCGATAGACCGATTCCAAGGCCTGTCATTTACTCCCATTGTTCTGCATTAAAGCAAGGGCCTTTTAAATTATGCTGGCACTCAAGACTGTGGCTTTAGGGACGAATTTTAATCACAGTGCCACCGCCGTCTGCCAAGAGCCGGCCATCGTGTCTTTCTCTTGCTGGCTACACCCCATGCTGTGGCCGATGAAACATGCAGAACTGGGGACAAAACAGAGTGACAGTATCCCCCACTGGGCAAACACACACACACGCACGCACACACACACACACACACACACAACAAAACCAAAGTGGTATGCATGAATATCTGTAGCAGAGAATATAAGAGAAACTTTGACTAAGAAAGTTATTACTATACATTCACTATACTATTTATTGTAAACGATTATGATTAGAGAATGAATTACATAGTTTATTACTTAATTCATCATATATACATTCTGTATCAACAGATTACAGATTCAAGTCTGCACTAACATTTTTATAAAGCAAAAAACAAAAACAAAATGACTTTAAAGCTGTTTCGTGTTGTGTGCAAAGGACTGATCCAAACAGTTCCACACAGTATGGGTTCAATTCTGACAAACTGGTGCTCCACTAAAACAAGTGTAGACGATGTAAGCTTTTGTCTATAAGAGCTTGATGACTCTTGTGACTGTTTTTGGCACCACAGAAATCCAAAATCGAACCTGCTCTTTGAGGTCTGGAACTTTAGCGTTCAAGCTAAGCTAATTCATTTAGCAGGCCGAAAAGACAATAAACTGCAGTACAGGCTTGGCTCCAACTCCCTGAGGCTAAAACAACACCCTTTTAGAAGATGAAGACTTATATCTGAATGCACAAAACTGTGACTGGTGTAAAAGTGACAGACAAAATCAAACGTCCTATGGTGGAGTGTAGCTTTTAGCTATCTGTTATACGTATTTTCCACACCACTAAACCACCCCCAGCCAACCCTATATTTATTTGGTTGTTTACTCAATTTTAGGACTATGATCATTTTCAAAATACCATTATCATTTTAAAATATTGTAAACTACCTTATTACTATCACACCACCCAACACTGAGAAGGAAAAGTTTTTTCTTGCCAAGTTTTTTCTTAAAAAGGACTGGATGCATAACAGTATCTTCTCATCAAATTTTCTCTGCTCATTTCAATGAGCTACAACTAAGAAATAATTAACAGAAAAGACGATACAGTGTAATTTATCACTGACGATAACTGCAAGGTTAAATGGAGCCCAATAAGTGAGAGTGTATGTCCCTGTATCCAGCCTTGGTCACATTTCTAATCTGACATATAGGCCTGTCCATACTCAATCATGCATTTATTAAAAATAATACTGCAAATATGGAATTTCAAATGCTTTGCTGGCATAGATGAAAAACAAATTTCTTATTTAGCAACTGCTCTGGAGGCAAGGGCATGTGGTCTCTACATGAATACCAATCAGCGTTGAGCGCTAACGCCAGTGCAGCGTCTGCATCCAGGCCGTGTCTAACCGATGTCCGACGCTTGATCAGAGGGGGGTTTCATTACTTCCTTGCCTTTGAAAAACAGAAGAAAAATTAGCATCAAACCTGCCCTTCAAAGTCCCAAAGTAGATCAGAGACTCATGCTTAGCTTTCTGCTTTACGGAGGTATCTCATCTCACACTGGTCTAGCTTGCAGGGCTTTTTCACAACTTATAGCTAGAATCTTAAGAACTCATCACTCAACTTAGTTTGTAGAACTCAAGGATAAACCTGAACAAAGTGAACAAGCAACTGAGGAACCGGTGTGAGTAGGCTGAGGATGGCAGATTCTGTGCTAATGATGATAAAGGTAAGGAGAATACTTAATTAAGAAGAAATTTAAGTCTCAAGAACGGTTAATAGTATTATCATGTCTGCTGGTGCCTATATGCGTTTAGCAGTGCAGTGTTCAGTAACTGAATCCCTACCAAGTAAATTAACAAGTTTATTTAATAAACCAGTCATCCGGATTTGTGCTTATTAGTATGGGTTGATTATAATTTGTCAAAATTAATGAATTAGTGTATTTAACAGTTCAAGACTTTGATGTATGGTTGGATGAAACATTTACAAACATGCGCCCTTAACGTACAGAATTTTTACATAATTTGGGCACTCTAAACTCTAAAAAGGTTTTTCACACTCACTTATTTCACTTGCGAAAAAACACATTTAAAGGTTCTTTAGGGAATCAAATGTGTTTTTTCTACTGCATGCCTACTAACAACCCTTATTGGCACCTTTATCCAACCACAAGAGCATTATTAGTGAGGTCAGGTGTTGGATGATTAGCTCTGGATAACCACCTCCTCTCCAAAGGTAGTGGATAGAATTCCATCACTCCAGAGAATGCGGTTCCATTACTTCTGTGTTGCTGCACCCAAATTATGGAATTACAGCTATTTCTTCTGTTTCAGAATTGCCTCAAATCACATCTTTTCTCTTTGTGTTATGACTGTCTAGTTCGGCAGTATATGTATTTTTATTATGCTTGTTCTCTTGTTAATTTACAAAGTACATTTACAAAGTATTTGTATTATTATTACACCCCAACCCAATTCTGAGGGGCTTTTTAACCACTGAGCATGTGTGTGTGCAACTTAACGCCTGTGTCAGCAGTGGGTGCAACCTAAAATAGTTGAATTCAGTACTCAGAAGGAGTGTCTTTTGGACATATATCCATATATTTAGACCATTCTGTTCTCTGCTAGATCAACTCCCAGAGAGACCACACTTTCCTAACACACAGGATGAACATTCTCCTTGCGCGACCGGCAGGCGCGGCAGTGCCACGTGCTCTTTTTCAATGATGCAAAAAGAATAAAGCACACTCAACACATTCAGCCGAATCCAAAAAGGAAAATCGATAATAATTGCCACTGAAAAAGCCTTTATTAAGAATTATGCTGAAAAAGTGTGAGCAAATTCCAGAGGTTCTTATCCTTTGTACTTTATTTTTAATTTTATTCTTTCTGTGCAACTCAAATGAGATCAAAATGCCAAAACACCACAACAGACTCAGCAAAAAAAGAAAGTGATCTTGTACGTCTAATCTGCTGAGCAAAGTGTCTGTCCTGTCCGGGCAAACACAACACAGCTCACTCCTTACCGAGGATTAGCGCAAATCTGCTGTCCATAATGACTCTGCACGCGTGTACTGTTTGCACGCACCAGGGTGGCCTAAAACCAGCTTTCTGTATTAAAAACGGAACAGAATGGACATGGAGACTTCCATAACTCATCAGAGCCATGTCACTTTTTAATGAAAGACGCTGTTTTTTCCATTAAATTGTCAGCGTTGATGGACATTTTCTGTTAGCATCTGTTTATTTGTAAATGGCGTTTTCTATTGCGCGGTGCTTCACCTGTCGCAAGCGCTTTGTTTCAACCTTGTGTCAGGGGTATAAACTGTTATCTGCTGACTTCAGATGCTTTTATGGTTCTCTTCGAGTCAAGCGCAACACGCTGGCTGAGAGCGCCGTGAGAAAATGGTTCAAAAGGCAAATTTAGAGAAGCAAGACTAAAAAGAATAAGGAGACGGTGACATTTACAGATTTGATTTCTTTCCCTCCTTTCCCTCATCATATAGCAGACTCCAACCTAAGCAGAGGTCGGTGTAGTTGTAGGACTTTTTGATCCCATTTTGGCGAATGTGAGCTTTGGAGGAAATGCATTAAACCGTCCCGCCTTGGAAAAGGCATCAACACCTTTTTCCTCTGACCTCCTCAAATAGAGGTCAACTAAATCTAGGGCCTTTCCGTGTGACAGATAAGAGCAATGTAGTGTAAGGACGGCATGAAGTTGACTTTACAAAATGTCATCCAGTAGGTCGCACTTAAAGAGTAAATGTTACGGGAAGGACGATTACGTCACTTTCTGATTAGCTATTTCAAACAATCGATTTTCCTCCCTTCTGTCACATTATGGAGATGTTTTAGCAACGGCTGCAATCTGTCTCGTGAGAAATGTTCCAGAAAATCAAATCTTATAGTTGCTCGCATCTCAAATGAAACTTCCATTTCGTGTCGGGTTTCAAAGAAACCGCATAATCGCACTGCAGATTCCCGACGTCAACTGGTGAAATTATTATTTTTTTTGTTGTACCTGTAAAACTGTCGTGCTCACATTAAACTGAGAAGGAGTGAAACCCTCGAGTGAGATAGCTGTCAGTTAATTATAAAACTTTCTATAATAAAGACAGCGAGAAAACACTGCGAAAAGCAGCACTTAATGCTCCCAGTACAGATATTAAGGGGCGTCTGGGGAAATTTAGAATTTTTTTTTCACTGTTTTTTCCCAAATAAAATTAATGTGACAGAAATAAAGGCTCATTGCACAGCAGTTCCAGGCGGCCATGGTGAGGGATGGGCCTGCATGTTAATTCATCACACTGCTGATAAACTTTTCCTTCAAGTATCTTACCTTCACTAGCATATTAGCCACATCAGCTCTGAGATGCTCATTAAAGTGAGGCGAGTGCAGTGTTTTTCTTTCTTTTTTTTTTTTGCTCAGTGGGAGCAACTGAGGCAGCTTTGATATGAGCGAGGCCATAAGACCGGAGCATCCTCCAGTTGTTGTGGGACTCTACAGGGGCCCGGGACTTGGGCCTACACTGAAACCTCCATGCTAGACATCTCCTACGCATCCTCCCCTGAGACATGCACATTGCATAAAAATCAGTGGTGTAGTTGTCTATATGGTAATTTCCAAAGGACAAAAGGTGAATATACAGACATTGGTGAGTCACACCCACAACGTGTTATCTATGGGTGAGGCAAATGGAGACAGGCAGACAATAATGAAAGAACACACGCGCGCACGCACACACACTACTATAGATCCTGTAATTTTTCATTCCACTGAACACCTATCACACATATTGCCATAATTCAGGAACAAGGAAACAATGCAGTGGTGGTGGTGGTAGTGTGAAAGAGGAAGAAAAAGAAGGTTTGAAGATGAATTAAGGTTCAACATCCTGCCAATTACTGCCTGCTATTGATAAAATGTACGCAACTCAGCAATACACCGTGCTGGAGGTTTCACTACCACGAACGATAAATGACTAGCGCAAGAGTGCCCAGCAGGGGTCAGGTCATGCTGGGGTGTTACCCTTAAGAAGGTCAAGCATTTGGACTCTGTACCCCTCTTAATAAATCACCTCCAAAATACTTACTGGCCACCTTAAGATAACGCTTAAAGATTAAGAATAGAATCATTGTGTAAGCAAGAAAGTACTCAAAGTGACCAGTCTTGGAACAAGGTTCACATTTATGTGTTTTTATTTTTTGTGTGTTTTGTGCAAAGGCCTATCAGGGGAAGATTGTTTTACAATTGGAAAACGTAACATTCTCATGTGAAATTAGTAATTGAGCAGAGGATAGTCGTGACTGGATATTTTTGATTGTAAGTCTATTCCTACTGGGTTGCATAAAAACTGGGCTGGTCAAATGATGTAATGATATAATAATGATTAAAGGAACAGTTAAAATAAAAATCGAATTCACAGTTTTCCGTTTACGCCAGATGCGGACCAGCCAAGGCATGCATGGTGTCCAAATTTTCCATCTTTAGTTAACCGACAAGGATTATGTTGCTAACAAACACCAGACGTCAACAGACACCAAATTTTCCCCCAAAATCACTGTCCAGGGTGGTCTGCAACTCCTCCAGTGCTAATGTTACTAAAATTACTGGTATTACCAGGATCAGCAGTGTTTTGCTTAGATTTGATACTTCATGTTGTTAAAAATGAGTGGCGTTATCATTACTTTATAAATGTAACAATTTAAGACTTTACTAATATGTTAACTTTGACATCTCTAGTAATAATATTTTCAGTGTCACTATTATGCTGAGAACTATAACTAAAATAATAGGAATACAGCAGTGTTCCTATGGTATGTAAATTGATGGACAAGGTAAAGGAGGGCTGATAAATCGTGCAGCAACAGATAAACTACTGTCAGTAATTGTGATTCCACAAAGGGAACCAGGGCAGATTTAAAGAACAAAGTGCCCAGTGAGCTTTGGAACAAAGTAAGTGCACCTCATAAACAGACAGGTGTGTATTCTCAGCAGCAAAGAAAACACAGTTTTTGGAAGCTGTGAACAATAAAATTTCTATTGAATTAGTAACGACTGAAAGACTTGGACTATGTCAGGCAAATTGATTTAGCAGTGTATTCTCTCAAGGTCACACAGCTTGGATTGAGTCCCTGACTAGAAACAGTCTCAGAGCTGTCTGAGGATTCAAGAAGATGGAAGGTGATGATGATTCTGGCCCCACATCTTTGATTATAGGGACAGGGTCAGCAGGGACAGATATGGTGACCTCCAGTCTGGTCATCCCTCAGGCCTCTAGGGGTTAGAAAAGCATCTGGATCTGGGTGCTAATCTGGGGCTTATCGGCTGGTCTTTAAAAGGTTTGGCTGTGCGCGGCTGTTTTACTGTATCTGTCATGGCGGCTTGAGCAGGCGTCACTCCAGGGAGCAGAACAAAGCTTGTTTTAGAGCGGGATAAAGAGAGCTGACAAAAACACATCTCAAATCGATAGTGTCCTGCTACCTTTGTGCCTTGGTGATGGGATCCTCTTTCTCTTTTTACCTTTGCATGGACTGCTCGATGCAATATGCATTTTGATCGAGACTGCTGAATATGGTATGACATTGGCGGCTTTATTGGGGACTAGGCCATATTCAAAAGCCATCATGATGGGCCACGCTTCAACGAGAGCCATAGTTGTCAGATAATAATACAAGTCGTCAAAGTTACGATGGCAGCTTGACCATAAAGAGGCATAGATGTAGTTAAAAGAATGAAAGGGAAAATGATAGATATCTTTTTTTTTCTCCCCCCACTGGGAATTGCAGTGACATTCATTCACATTTCGAGCTAACTGAGAATGATGTGTTATTTTAAAGTGGGTGCGCAGTTAAAGGCCTGTGTCCTTACCAGCAGAACCGTGACATCATTTCCAATGCTGTTTTACCCCCTTTTCTGATTCAAATGTGCCTCAGGTCATGCTGGTCAGTTTCAATTTCGGTTCGCCCTCTCGGTCCAAGATCAATACCAATCAAAGCAGTGATTGCTCTATTGTTCTCAGTAATAATACAGCTCCTTTATTGACTCCCTTCTCCATTACCATCAGCAACCACATCTGCATCTTTCAATAGATCACTTGCCAGATAGCTATCTGGCATTTGGGCAATGAATATCTTGTTTACAGCCACTGAGTTTAAATGCTAAGTTTTGCTCTGCTTGGTTTTTTTTTTTTTTTTTTGGTTCTTTGTTTGTTTGTTTTTTGCACATTAAAGCAACCTGAATGCCACTCTCATCTAAGCGAAGGAATCTGTCTGATGGTGTTAGGAAGTTTTTAACTTTACAAACTATACTCCTGTCACCGTAGGAGCGGTCTTAATTAGAAGCTTTTCCACTGGTGGCATCATCAAAATGCAGGGCACAACTCGGGATAACTGGTTCAATGTTTGTTTCAAATCTCCAATCAGCCTCCTATCTGGGCGATACTGAATCGAAGGCATTAACTGCGCAAGCACTGGGGATCTAACAGGCCGGGTTTGTGTTAATTGAATATCTGGTGACAAAACAGAAATTAATTGCGCCAGCTATGAAACAAAACCTTTTATAAGGCAGCTGCAGCAGGTAAACACAGACCTTCAAATGGGAACACACACACACGAACGTAGCTTAATTCAAAGAAAATGTGTGCATGCCTTCAGAGCTCTGGAACTTAACTAATGCTGGAAACGCCACTCACTTGGTAGGATGAGGGCAAAGCAGGGGACCAACCCATTTCTTACACTTGGACACATAAGACAAACAAGTAAATCCAAGCAGTGTTCACTAACAGATGCATTCAGAAACCTAAACAAGACAGGGGATATGAGAATGTTCAAATACACATGGACTCAATCATGCAAATGAGTGTATGAATACAAATGGATAAAGAGCTAAGCTATGCATACAAAATGTACTTTAGAATGCTGGTGAACAGCCTGTCCTCTCGCCTTCCTCTATCTCCCCCTTCATCTCTCCTTTCAACAGAGCTTTTCATGACAGGCCTTGGCCTCATACCACAGGCCTACTGACATTCTCCGATTGTTTCTCAGACACCTCGTCTTACATACTGTGCTTTTAAACCACATGACTGTTTCCTTTGCAGATGAACTGCAGCCACAAATTAGGGGACATAAAAAAATTACAAAGTGATGCTGTCCAATAATAGAAAGCTCCACCACCAAAATTTAAATATGACCTAAAACAATGCAAATAATATGCAACTTATATAACTGTTATTGTATTTTTGTCCACGGAGCACGCATCCCTGCATCTCGGCTAGCTTTCACGATGGTCAGACGTCCCATTAGTAATGAGACTATATTCAGATACACAGACTCATATGGAGTTGGTCCCCCTTTGCAGCTGCTATAATGGTTCCGCCCCCCATGCTCTGTTTTTCAATAACACACTAGATAAAATGTGAATGCCCTGCAGTGGCAGTTAGCTTTATATTTAGTTTTATATTTGATTTGATTACATTAATGTTTAAGTTGAGATTTACAGAATATTTGAACTGTAACTGTGTTAAGGGGACTGTGTTAAAGGGAACACTGCTGTTGAAATGATTTGTTTAAAGTGTTTGCAAACCACTTTTGTTCATACAATAGTACTTTAAAAATGTGCGCAATATACTTTTGAATAAATTATTTAATATTGTGTATAACAATCCGATTCATCATGCTTAAAAAAAAAATGTTGCCCACCATTTATTATAAAACTTAAGAAATCAATAAATAAATACAAAACAATTACACACTGTTTAATCACTTACACAGGTATTTACACTATAATAATAAAAATCTTTATGATGCATTTTAATAACTCTTATTAGTCAATGAATGATAAGAAAATAACCAGACAGTTCCTTGGTTACAGTGAAAAGTCTTAACAATGTTCTTCTTCTTCCATTATTATTAGTACTATTGTTATTATTACTGCTATTTGGTATATCACACCATATTGCCTGGACACTGCAAAGTATATTGTGATACAATATTGTTAATGCCTAGATTACAAAAAACATTCATAAATTTTCATTCACATCGTCCACCCTTATAATAAATATGCTACAGGTACTGGTACTGCTGTTTCTGTCTTGGGTTTTAATGTAGTATAAAATGCGTAAGAATAGTTAGCTGTGACAAAACAGAGGTGACAACACTCAGCGTGCCTCAGGAAAACAGTGCCACTACACACCTAACACTCAACAACTGCTTTGATATTGAGAGAACAGCCCAGAAGCCTCACAAGGTTTAAGTCAGCCTATTACAGAAGGTTACAGCTGATAACCCTAACCTTGACTGGGAACATCGCATAGTCTAGCTATCCACCGCTCCAGCTTTGAGTAGAATGCTTGGCTCCATCATTTGTTTCTCTCCACTGTGAATAAATCCTTTGATTATTCTCTGCATCTCAATTAATGCTATCTTTCTCCTCAATTTTTACAATCTTTGAGGCAAAGAGTTTGCTCTTAATTGCTATTGCATTTCTGAAAATAACGCCATGGCTGATAAAACATTGGAGAAATGGGATATTAGGTTTGATACAAGAAAGAGCAAATTAATGTGCTGTCATCCTTGCATTGAAGTAAGAAAAGCGCTGACTCTCCCTGTAGTCTCCGGGGGCCAACTTCATCTTGTCTTGTGACTTTTGTTCCAGAAAATACGGGAATAATAGAAAAAATGAACACAGAAAAGAATAGATCGGTCTACTGTATCTAATGGCATAACGTTGGCCTAAGAAAAGGTTTGGCGATAGCTAACAGAACACATACAGAAGATTTTTTTTTTAAATCTGACTGCAAAGAGATGGTGCAGTGTGGCTGTTTTAATAACTGGGTGTAGTTTGTCTGGGGACTTTCACTGGTCGAGTAAAAAGAGCAAAAAGAGGGAGAAGGAGGGGGACAGAAGACCAGGATTCTTCCCAATTAGACCGCTCTGACGCACTGGTTCTGTCCCAGTTGGCTCCCAAAGCTTTTCTTGGCTCAACAAAGGAAAAGAACCAGACAAAGGGGGTCCATGTACAGAATTGTGAGGGCTCCAGCTGCTTTTCATCCTTGTATTCCAACTAACGTCCAGGGATTAGCAGTTCATCAGCAGCTCCTACTCCAGAAAAATACACAGAAGACCTGTAGACCAATGCAATGCCATTCGCAATGAATACACAATCAACAGATTATCTTTGCTAAGTACACAGAGTAAATTACTCTACCAAAGGTGTCTTAACAACGCAGCATGTCTGGGTGAGTTTTAAACCTACAACCTCCTGGCTTGGGTGCCAAACAGCTAAGCTGCAGTATCTTAAACTCCAATGGTCAAACATGGGCAAAAACAGAGCAAACACGTATCTGTCCAGCTGCTAATTACACCGTTGAGCCTGTAACAACCAGGCAGCCGGGCCCTCGCCACTTAACTGCTGTTTCTGAGTGTGTTCATTAAAGTGCTTCTTAAAAGTGGTCTGAACAAATCTGTGGAGTCTGTGGGGAAAAAAGAGAGGAAACAGAGACAGTGAGGCCGACGGAAAGAGGGGCCATAACACAGTGGCATCCTGGTGTCAAGGCCCCAATACAACAACAAGCACCTGCAGAGTTCTTAGATGATGGCGTCATGGTAATATTCCACTTAGCTTGCCTTCAGTTCATGTCACTTTTGACATTTTCTTTTCTTTGCCTTTTTCTATGACAAATTTACTGAAGCAGATTTTGTTAATACGCTCAAAGAAACTGAAAAGATTCACTCCCAAACCACCAAAATGTCAATACTCTTAAGACAGCACTGAGCACCTGAAGAGTTTCATACAATTGTGAGTAAATAAGCTATGGAATCAGTTGCATGCATCTGGCTTAAACTGCTGGGGTTTTTTTTACACTGATGCTGGACCAGCTCATGGCCTTCTACTGAAATTGTAACAGCAACTATGATCCAAAAAAACAATAACTGATCTCAGGCCAGCTTAACGTCAGCAATTCAGTTTCTGAGTGTGATCCCTAAAGTGCCTCTTGGAAAGCACCTTGACCACTTGGTGAAAACACAGACAACAACAGATTCTGACAGATGTTACATTTTTTAGGTAAATTCTTGCTCAAAACATGTTGATATATAGAATCAAATCAATATCACCAGATATTTACTGACAAAATCAGCTTTACTAATAAAAAACAAGAACTGAACAGACATTTAGATTTGACTTATTGTAATCACTGATATTTGATGTTTATTGTGCTTTAGAAGAGAAGAATTTTACAGTGACTTCCATTTTACTGTATTTGTAATCCTAATAAATAATATATTTCTCTACAATGTTAATCCAGTGGATCCAGTAACAATTTCTAGATTTTTTTCATGTTTTATGCATCAGTATTGGCAAATATGTGAGAGGAAAATATCGACTCACAATTCCCACATCGGTGCACCCCGGCAATTTATCCATTTCACTCTGACAGATCTGTGTCGCACTTTTGTGAACCAGGTAAGTGCACTTGGGCTGCATTTGAATGCTGCTGCTTCCTCTACACTAAAAAGTCACAGCATAATTGCGCATGACTCATTGTGCTAAACAGCCAGTTCAATCTTACTTTTGATGCCGCTTTTTGTTTGATTTCATGTTATTTAAATGGGAAATAAATGTTTTGCTTACAATTTTAAAGTGCTTGTTTGGTACATTAATTTTTTTATTTCTATAATGCTCTTTCTCTGACTAATAGAACATACTGCTACTGGTATGTTTCATGTGTTAACCCACAGATGGTTTTTAAATAATGTGTAGAAAAGAATGTTTAAGGTTGTTTAAGTAATTATAATAACAGAAATTTAAACTTGTAATAAAAAAGGGCAAAATCTAAAGGAGTCTGAAACAGCTGTAAAAAAATTAATGATCATGTGTCTCTAGTTTCTGAGGATGTCTATTAAACAAATGCCTCTTGGAGGGGCGTTGATCACTCTGAAAAAACAATGAACAATTGGAAAAAAAGAAAGAAAGAAGCAACAATAGGAAGTCAGAGTGAGCACACTAGAGGGAGAGACAAAGAGAGAGAGAGAGAGAGAGAGAGAGAAAGAGAGAGAGAGAGAAAGAGAGAGCGAGAGAGAGAGAGAGAGAGACCGAGGGGCATAACACAGCGGCCTCCCAGTGTCTCCACGTTCCAGGAGAACACACTCACTCTCACACCCACACGGGCCATCGCCTAGGCTCAGCTCAAAGTGCGCCGTGCGTTGATTAGGCATGACAATGAGCTGCTGCTTCCAAAAATATGCCACGCGTTCCGGAGCAGCGTGGCCACGCATGAATAAACATGATCTGTAATGGAGCTGAATGAGAATGAGGTGCTTGCTTTTTTTAAAGCTGATCCACCAAGAGCAGACTCGACCCCCCCCCCCCACACACACACACACCCCACCGCCTTCCAAAAAGAAGTCACCCAGTCACAGAGCGCTGGTTTGTTTTCAACACGGCTCCTGCATAATGGGGGACTGTTTCATTTCTTTGATGCTGTTAGCTAAACGCTAGACCTCAGTGAAATGTATTACACCTACATCTGTGCCACCCTGTTGCGGTTAAAACACTTTTTTTTTTCAGACGATTAGTGTAACGGTCAATGTAGTAGTTATACCATTATTTTGCTTTTCACAATACTGGCTAAGTGAAACACCTGCACTTTTGTGCCCTCCATGTGCAAGAGAAACTTCTCAATGCCAGAACAGGCAGGAATGAGAGGATTAGAAAATGGGTGAATAGGTGAATGAATGTGGAACAAGCCCTTGTCTTAAAGCAACAGTTTGGCAAAATAAATAAATAAATAAAATTTACACCGTCCCACTCACCCCTAATGTGGTCAATCAGCAATGACATGTTTGTGCTTGTTCAGTTTTACATTGGAGGAAACAAGTAATGGAAGCTCATAACTAAAAAGACCTGCTTATGTGGTTTCAGCATCACACACACACTATATGAGGGACATTCAAAAAAATGCATTTTTTAACTCTATTTATTAAGAATTTCAAAAATAAATGACATCAGGCTTGTCGGACAGAACTAGTCACATGACACTCAGACACAACCAATTACTCCTCTGCCAGCCTTCGCCGTTTCCAACAGAAATATAAAAGTGTGGTACTTTTAATAAAAAGTGTGTGTTTGTTTTTTCCATCACAAACTCTCATTACTTGTTAGCTACTACCAAAGCACACGGCACTCATCAAACATGTCTTGGATGAAAGAATACATTAGGAATAAGGGGACAACTGTGTAAATTGAATTTTTGGTTTAATTATCGCTTTAAGGGGTGCAGTGTGGATGTGATCCAGCTCTCTTACTGTTGGTGTCTGTGTCATCGCTGACACCCTTAGGAGGAGCGTGGCCGGCGTAGCCAACGGCAGTTCTGTACATTCGATCTGGATTACGTATTCTCTTCAGTCCTACAGGGGGCACAGCGGGGAAGGAAGAGTGAGGGGAGGTTTGCTGCAAACACACAGTCTCCTTTACGTTCTTGGTTCACAGCGTTCTTTTTTTCCCTACACGAATCCTCAGAATGACCATCAACCAAAAAAATCAACAACTGATCTCAGGCCAGCTTAATTTCAACACAGAAATAACAGAATCAACAAAGCACCCTTGGCAGCAAATGTGCAAAAGTGCACAAGGGAAAGTTGGAACGCTGCACTTTCAATCTAACGGCAGTCAAACGCACTCGTCTGAATACTGATAGCTTGATATTTCCACATGAACAGATTTATTCACTCTGTTTTGGCGCAGAGATTTGGTTTTCTTGGTTGCCCTTAAAAATGACTGGGGAAACATGCGGCTCCACTACACTGCTCATTGAAAAAGCGTTTTAACATATTTAATGCGTGCCAGACAAGTGAAACATGATGCTGTTTTGCCAAAAAGAAACAACACAGCTCAGTAGTGGCATTCCATAGGACTTTGCAACTGAGACACACACAAGCAGAGAACAAGTACATTTGATTTTCGCAAGGTCTGAAGGTCAGAGGGTCACTTAAAGTATCTTGCGGCTTCTGCCCCTTAATGTTAATGCTGCTATTTGAATCGCACAGTCAAAAGGATTTCACTCCATCATTGGTCTATTATGTATGCATGGAAATTAATGATCAGCTGGCTAACGGCTATATATCAGACCTCCACCTATAAGGACTATTCCTGGCGGAACAGCTTTCAAAAACAGCTGACAGGCAATCTACTCTCCAAAAAAAAATTCAAATGACTTTTCCCAGATGGAACACTGCACAAAAACCATTCAAACAGAGCTCCCACAAGAACCTTTCAATAGATTCTTCAGAGGACCAGGCTTGTAAATAAGATGTATGACTCTGAGGAATCTTAATTTTTAAAGAAACCAATCTAATACAACCATAGATCCAAGGCATTAAGAAACCTCTATATTTAGCAGCGTGAGTGCACCCTGCTGTCGCACAAGAAAGTCTTCCTGAGCAATCTAGTTTCAAAACCAGCATCCAACAAAACTTTTATGGGCAATTTAAGACAAGGGCAGATTTCAGCCTTCAGCTATTTTGTACAATTCTCTCTTTCTGGCACTCTGTTCTCCCTCTTTTGTTTGCCTATCTGGTCACTGTTGAACACACTATTCAATTTCTTACAAGCTGGACCCTCTAACAGCGACGACCAGCGCATCTGCTGGATCCGCTCTACTGCGCCCTCTCCCTCCGGTTGGCTGAATCAATCCATGAAATCAGTTCTTTAACACAGGACTTTCAGAGGCAGGTGAAAGAAGAGATCGGGATGGAGAGAGAGACAGAGAGTGAAAGAGAGAGAGAGAGAGAAGACATCTTTTAATCCATAGCAGCCTCACTAAATTCAATTAGCTGAACAAAATTGCATAGCTGATTCACCCAGCACAATCTGAGGGGCAGCTCCAGTTATATCAGAGAGATGAGAAGCTGATAAGTTTTGCTATCAACAACGGGAGCTGTTTATCAAGCCGAGCACTGATCAAATTCCCCCCGGGAGTTCATTTTTACACCACACCAATTGCCTTAAGATTTCACCCTGCTGATATTCGGAGAGATGGGACTTTGATGTGCAGGAGATATACGGGTTAACCGGCATCATTTCCGGCACAGGGGATGCTGGCTGCCTGTGTATACGAGGCGTGGGACTGAGCAATATTGAGAAATAAGTCACACTGCAATATTGAGAAATATACTAGTGAAAATCAAAAATGTGGTAACAAAACTACAATATATTACCAAATGCTATTCAGCAATCAAGCCATGGATTAACATTCTAACTGTGTGCTTGAAGGGGGTTAAAGACAGCAGTTCAATATTCTGGTTATATGGACAGAATACCATATGGCAGATATAATGCTAAATATCATTAACATTAATTTAATGAAATATCGGGCTGGGCTGGAGTGGTCTGAAGGTTTTAAGGTTGGTTTTGACCAAAATGTGTAGCTTGTTATCTTATATTAATACTTAGACTCACTAAAAAACCCAAAGAATCCCACAATACAACGTCCCAGTGATTAGTTAGGAGCACAGTTTGTGATAAGAAAGGCCAATGCCGGGACTACCAATGAAGGAACGAAATATAGCATGTAGGAAAGGGCATGTGTTGGAGCGTAACAGTACAGAACAGACGTCCTTTTTTGGAGAGCAAAAGGAATGGTGAGTCTTAGAGCCTTTTTTGTCCATGATACGTCCCAGAGCACAGCTCTGAAAACATCTAAGGGATGAAGGGGGATGCTGTACAAGCACATCCTTGCATGTAACCTGCCACTGCTGGCGAGAACCACTGGAGAATATGCTTCCTGTGTGAGAAAAAGAGCCGGACTATGAGATCCAGGAAACCAACCAGAGCAAAAAAGACTGACGGATACAAATGCGTGACACAGTTTCCGGCTGCAAGGGTCAAAAGAGGTCTTCGCAGCGATATGGCAGCTTTCTGAAGTAAAAATAGCCCGGTACCCTACTGTTCATCGACTTTCCTTAGGCTACATTATACTGACACATTTTCCCACAGGCACGTAGCGGCACACGAAAAGGCACCATTATCCAGGTTGAGCAATAGATAAATGTATACGTGTCACCAGAGCTATCGGTCATCCTTCTAAAGTTATTTTTCCCTCCCCTTACAGCTTCTGGTCGAGTCAGCTTTTGCCACTTAGGCAGCCTTTTCAACACACTCCACTCGAGCCTCAAGCCTTGCCATGTAGGAGACAGCCTGAGGCTACAAGACCTAAACAAATATGCCTCCCTCCGTCTCTGTCTCTGCAGTATGCCACTTAATGCAAAAGGCATGAGATCTATGAAGAAGACAAACCCCCCAGTCTGCAAAACACCACCCAAAACACCACCACTTTGACACAATGAGAAGACAAGCCGAGTTATCCTTCTGTATAGAAGATGCAAGATTGATTTCAGCAGCTCAATAACGCCTCCTGGTGGACATTTCGGGCAGAAACGTCCATGGCACGTTCAAAAAACAGCTGAATGAAGCACTAAATGCTGGCAAAATGTAAGTTGTAGTGAATCCTCAATCCACGTTAAACCACATCATAACACACTTCACGTCAGTAAGTTAAACTTGTCATATTGCAGGCAGTCACGTTTATTTTGGGTTGAGCCATTTCTCCACATGTAAATAAAACACCAATTCATGTCATCATAATCTATAAAACCTACAAACCCTCTTCTATTTGGGTACATGTGGAGCTCATTTGAAATTGTCTCCATCTCGTGGTCGTTTCAATCAAACACCATTAAGTTCCCTTTCCTTCCCCAATTCATGTTTTATACAAATTAGCATTCAACACAAAGCTACTTATATAAAATATAAATCACTGAGCCAAAATGCAGTCACATTTTCAGTCACAAGGTACCAAAATGTATTGTAAGCTCTCATGTTAGAGGAAAAACAACTTCAAATAAATTAAATAAAATCAGTGTTAGCATAATACCGCAAAGAAACATTAGTGTCACTGGTTTGTTCACGAGTGACAATTTAGGCTTTAAACTACCTTCAAAATCCTTCCCCAGACCCATAACAGATTGAAGCACGCCTTTATTAGTTTTTTGTGCTTTAAGGAAAAAATAACTTCAAATAAATAAAATTAAAAAAAACGTTTTTCCAGTGTTAGCACTGCTTTGTTTACAGTGAGTGACATTTAGCCTTCATCCCACTTTAAATTACCTTCAAAATCCTTCCCCAGACCCATAACAGATTAAAGCCCCACTTATACTAGTATTTATGTGCTTTAGAGGAAAAATAACTTAAAATAAATAAAATTTAAAACCGTGTTAGCATAATACAGCAGATAAACATTAGTGACACTGTTTGTTTACAAGTGAGTAACTGTTAACAACGTTAGGCTTTAAACTACCTCCAAAATCCTTCCCCAGAGTCTTAAAAGACTAAAACACACCTTTTACTAGTTTCTTACATCAGCTGTAGGTTAATGTTTGTAAATAAATAAGAAAGAAGGGAAGAAAACTAGCATTACCTTTCATTTTTGCTGCTTTAGTGGAATTCCAGATGAGGCGAGGAGAAAAAAAGCTCTCTCTCGTAGCCTAAGCAACGGCTGTGGAGCCCAAAAGTGCTGCTTAGTTGTAACTGATTTACACCTTAAATATACTTTAAAAAAACGAAGACAAAAACACACCGTACGATCTCCTCGACTTAGTCAGGGTTTTGTGGGTGTGATTTTTTTTTTCAGTGCATCTCTTTCCGGAGCTTAGCTACAACGTAACGGTTTGACTTTACAAACAAGACAAGCTACAAATGATGAAAAAAACACAAAAAACACACACAAAACAACAGCAGCACAGCTTCTTGCTTTTTCACTTTTACGATTCCAGCCAGTGTGGAAAAAATTTGAAGAAAAAAAGGGGAGGGTGTGAAGGAATCCCACTTCACATCATCATTAGCAAGGTTAATTTTTCAGAGAGAGAGAGAGAGAGAAGAGAGAAGAAGAAAGAGAGGGAGAGAGAGAAGAGAGAGGAAAGAAAGAGAGAGGTGAGGAGAAAGAGTGAGAGAGAAGATAGAGAGAAAGAGAGAGAGATGAGGAGAGAGAGAGAGAGAGAGAGAGAGAGAGAGATGAGGAGCCCTATTTGGGCTCAGTTAGGAAAACATTGGCTTTCCTCAAACGAAGCGAATAAATGTCAGAGAGAAGATAGATAGATATAGAGCGAGAGAGAGAGAGAGAGAGAGAGAGAGAGAGAAAGAATAATAAAAAAACGGAATCCTTCTCCAGATTAGCCCAACTCGGTTTCAGGTTTATTTTCAGCTGTTTTTATCCCCTTCTTCACCCTGGCTGACTCTGGGAAGGCTATCTAAACTGGGTTTGTAATCTCTCATCAGATATTTCTCGATAAACAGGAGATGGAGAGAGAGAGATGGAGAGAGAGGGGGGAGGCATTAAAAATGCCTCTGGTTCCGGTGTCAGTCGGGTCCGAGCTCCGTGCCAGCTCTGTTCTGGATCCTCGGAGCTCGTAAAACGGGACCCGAGCTCGGACAACTCCGGGAAAGCAGCAATAACAACAATAATAATCCTGTTATTCCTCTCTTACCTTCCGGCTTGTTTTCGGCAGCCATTTCCCCTCCGCGCGCCACATCCTCCTCCTCCTCCTCCTCCTCGCGATCGGGGGGGGGGGGGTCGAGAGAGAGAGGGGG
>JBBPCY010000136.1:10760375-10783562 GCA_037974405.1 Brachyalestes nurse
ATATATAGTCTATGTAAAAATACTAAATAGGATACTTGACCATTACACGAACAGGGACATTGCGTGACATTGCGTTCAAATACACAGACTCTAATATAGAGTCTTTGCAGCTATAAGAGCTTCCACTCTTTTTGGAAGACTTTCCACAATATTGTGGAGTGTTTGTTTGGGAATGTGTGCCCATTCATTCTCTAGAGCATTTATGTGGTCAGACACTGACTGGGTTTGAGGTCAGGGCTCTGTGTGGGCCAGTCAAGTTCTTCCTTACTGAACTCATCCAGCCATGTCTTATTGGACCTTGCTTTGTGCACTGGGGTACAGTCATTCATGCTGGAATAGGTTCTTCCCCAAACTGGGTCCCCAAAATTGGAAGGATGCCGTTGTCCAAAATGTCTTGTTATGCTGAGGCATTAGGATTGCCCTGCAATGGAAGTAAGGGTCCTTGCCCGAACCCTGAAAAACAGGCGTGTCCCAGTACTTTTTTCCATATACTCGTATTTCAGGATAGACAGTGTTTCAGAAGAGGAGTTGCTCTCTGAATAGATCAGTCCTCAGGAGGTTCTCTGGTAGTACTTGGCAGCTCATTCCACCATGAATGAGAACAGACTGGACTTTGCCTTGTGTATTGATGAGCTTTTCTGACCATTTAACATGTTTACACTGCTGTCCAGAATGTCTCCTTGTTGACTTTAGTGGGTATTTAATAATGATATCATAATTTAATTATTTCCTTATAATATACAGTTGCAGTGAGGTAAATTAATCTCCACTAAAATGTGACAGATGTAAATGGGTGGAAGAATACATATATTTTTATTTTTTATGTATTTGTTCATTAATTCTGCAAATTTTGATTTACGTTTTTAAAATATTTTATGCAAGGTTGGGCAATTTACTTTTTTCCCAATGTGCATCTCAACATTTTGTTTTTCTGAGCTGTAATAAAAGCAGGCAAAAAAAATCAGTGGTGCCAATTTAAAAAATGTTCTGCACATGCTGATGAAATCCTTCATATATTCAGAAAAAAAAAACATATCAGTGCATCTGTGTCATTTATTATAACATTGTCTTTTTCTAATTTAATATTCAGATTTTATCAAAATATCTGGGTCCTAAATATTTACTCCCTTCAGGGAGGTTGCAAACGAGCATGTGGGAAATCTTAATCTTATAAAACGATACAGTTGAAATATTTATAATACTTTATAGGATGCACCCAGACGCCTAGTTTGGGTCTTTGGCAGTGATTTCTTGATGGCAAGTGAGAACACGGGGAAAATAACTGAGGAGTCTGGTGACAACTTTAAATATCACTCCTCTCTTTCCAATGGTTTCTTTTGCTACTGAGTATTTTGATACATATTTGAAATTAAAATTCCTCATAAATCTGCACAGGATGCTACTCTTAAACTGTTTTAAAATCAAATTACTGCTTTAGCACCATAGTATTTGCATCATAAAATTATATATTTGATAAATTAACATTATATAAGAGCATTAAGTGTTAAGTGTGCCCTTTTTTGAACATAATAGAACGAATCTGTGCATGTGTGTTAGTGGGTGCAGTTTTACCTCTGCACTGTAAGTTGTTCTGATAAAGCAGCTGTGTTGTTGATGGCCAGGCGAGCCAGGAGGAGCTGAAGTCCTCGTACCGGCGGCTCTGCATGCTCTACCACCCGGACAAGCACAGAGACCCTGAGCTCAAGAGGCAGGCCGAGCAGCTGTTCAACCTCGTTCACCAAGCTTATGAAGGTAACTCACACTTGCACTTGTGCCGCTGATGTGACCCCTAGTGTGCTGGGACTGAACTGTCTTGTCTTTCAGATCAACACTCAGTATCCGTCTCTGCTTAGTCCTTAGTGACCCACAGTCTCGAGCCATTTATGACATTTTTGGGAAGAAAGGGCTGGAGGTGGAAGGATGGGAGGTAAGATCTGTAAAAGTCAAGCCTGCCTTCACTACTATTAATTATATCAGGTTTGTGGATCACGTATTTTCTTCATAGTATTGTTTATAATTCAAAACCTATATTTTTAATATTTCAAATCTGTATTGTATGAGAACAAGTTGTTCACTGATAATGATATATGATACGTGGTTGACACCATACATTTTTTATAATATTTAGAGTTATTTACAGATGTCAAGTCCTTTCCTTCTTTTTTAAACAACTTCCAAGTGTGCTACTAATTATTTGAGACCTGTGATTTCCCTCAAATATTATTCTATTTATTCATATCCATCTATAGCTCCTTTTTATGTGAAAAACTGATTCCAAACTTTTGATCTGCATTGTAAATGGCGACGAATAGCAGCCTTTTGAGTCTCTGTCATTTTTAGATGGTGGAGAGGAAAAGGACCCCTGCAGAGATCAGGGAGGAGTATGAGCGCCTGCAGAGGGAGAGGGACGAGAGGAGGCTACAGCAAAGGACTAATCCCAAGGTAGCTCACAGTGCTCTGCTTTGATTAAAGCACTTCAAAGTCTGGCCTGTGGCATAACAGAGTTCACGTGGTCCACAACTGGTTTAGAAAAGATCAATTAATGATCAAGCCGGTGAAAGTGGGGGAGGCTGAGATAGTCTAAAAGATGTGTCCTTGGTTCTGTGTTTCAGTGCTACAAAGCAATAGATGTCATCATGACCTAGCCCAGCCAGCTGAAATGTTCTTGAAATCTTCTAATCAGGACGATAGAAAAGATACGCTGTATGGACAAAAGTATGTGGTCATCTGACCGTTGCACCTCTATAAGCTTATTGGATTTTCCAAGTCCAAACCATTGGCATTAATATGGAGTTGCCCCCCTCCCCTTCGCCTCAGGAAGGCTTTCCACAGGACTTTGGAGTGTGCCTGTTGGGAATTTGTGCTTATTCAGGAGAGAGAAGAAAGCCTGGCTCACAATCAACAGATTCTACTTCATGCCTTAGGTGTTGAGTTGGGAAGAGGTCAACAAGCCAAGACCAAATTCAAATTTTGCTTTTTTTTTAGTTTAGTGTTGGAGCTAGGATAGCACTTAGATGTAACAAACACTAGAAGTATATAGTCAAACATACTGTTTCTGCAAAAATGCATCTCTCAATCCACTCTTAACGGCATCCAACAGCATTTGTTCTGTTTTAAAGCTCAAAGTGAGTCATACTGTGTCCTGGAAGCACCTTCACACCAAACTCATCAAACCTTGCGCAAAGTCATGCTAGAACAGGAAACCCTTCCTCAAGCTGTTTGCACAAAGTTGGAAGTCTGTAATTTTGTACAATTGCTTTGTATGCTGTAGAATTAACATTATCCTTCACTTGAAACAATAGGTCCACTCCCAAACCCTGACAAACAAACCAAACTTTGCTGATGGCACTGTGCATTCCGTTGGGTAGGGTTCTCCAGGTTCATGTATCAGGCTGCCAGATAGTGAAGTGTGATTCACCACTCCAGAGAACATATCTCAATTTCTCCAGAGTCCAGTAGCAGCGTGCATTGCACCACTCCAGCTAATAGGGATCTTAGGCTTGTTTACAGCTGCTGGGCCATCAAAACCTTTCATGAAGATCCTTATGCGCAGTTCATGTGCTGATGTTGCTTTCAGTACACTGTTTGGCTCTCTTTAAGCTTTAAAACAGTATAAATGCTGCTGGATGCAGTTTAAGTGGATTGAAAGATACATTTTCACAGAAACAACATGTGTGGTTATGAATGTCTGCCAAAGCCCCAGTACTAAACTAAAGAAGCAACATTTTAATTTGGTCTTGACTTGTTGACTACTTCTGTGATAAACAGAAAACTATGTTTTTCCTTCATTGTTCCTCTATGCACAGGATGGTGAGATAAGACAGTAGTAGTAGATTATGCTACAGAAAGATCTCTGAACTGATACAGTGCCTTGCAAAAGTATTCACCCCCCTTGGCATTCTCTCTGTTTTGTTACCTCACGACCTGGAATTTAAATGGATTTTCAATTTGATTTTAAGTGATGGACCTAGAAAACAAACTACAGATTAATAAAGTTAAAAGGGGAATAAAAATCTGTTTTAAATAATTCTTAAAAATGTAAAACTGAAAAGCGGGGTGTGCATATGTTTTCACCTCCTTTGCTTTGAAGCCCCAACCACTACCTTCGAAAGCCACTTCATACGTTAAATAAGATCCACCTATGAGCAAGTGTCAAGTGATCTCAGTGTTTATATATATACTTGCTCTGATAGCCCCCAGAGTCAACACCAGTGTAACACCACTAAGTCAGGGCTACCATCAAGCAAGATACAACATGAAGACAGAGGAACTCTCCACACAGGTCAGAGACAAACTTGTGAGAAGTACAGATCAGTGTTGTGTTATAAAAAAATATCATAAACCCTGAACATCCCAAGGAGCTCCATTAAATCCAAAGCAAACCTGCCAAGAGAGGGTCATCTACCAAAACTCACAGACCGGGAAAGGAGGGCCTTAATCAGAGCAGCAACCAAGAGGCCAAAGATAACGCTGAAGGAGCCGGTAGCTCTATTGCAGAGATGGGAGTTTCTGTCTATAGGACCACTATAAACCCCACACTGCACAGAGCTGGGCTTCATGGAAGAGTGGCCAAGAAAATAAGGCAGACCGTCAGAAATTTGCCAGAAGGTGGAAGGAAGTGCTGTGTTCAGATGAGACTAAAATAGAACTTTTTGGCCATCAAGGACAAGACTATGTCTAGCACAAACCTAACACCTCTCATCATGCTGAGAACACCATCCCCACAGTGAAGCACCACAGGGGCAGCATCATCTACAGGGACTGGGAAACTGGTCAGAACTGAAGGAAAGATGGATGGAGCAAAATATAGAGAAGTTCTTGAGGGAAATCTGTTTTAAGTCTTCCACAGATTTGAGACTGGGACAGAGGTTCGCCTTCCAGAAGGACAACGACCCTAAACACACTGCTAAAGCAACACTCCAGTGGTTTAAAGAGAAACAGGAAAATGTCCTGGAATGGCCCAGTCAAAGTCCATACCTCAGTCAAATTGAGAATCTCTGGGATGATTTAAAGATTGCTGTACACAAGCGGTCCATCCAACTTGAAGGAGCTGGAGCAGTTTTGCCATGAAGAATGGGCAAAAATACCAGAGTCTAGATGTGCCAGGCTTGTGGAGATGTATGTGAAGACACTTGTCACTGTAATCGCTGCAAAAGGTGGCTGTACAAAGTACTGATGCTGGGAGGGGGTGAATAGTTATGCACGCTCAGGTTTTCTTGTTTATTTCTTATTTCTTATTTCTTGTTTGTTTCACAAGAAAAAAAATAATTCGCATCTGCAAAGTGGTCGCTGTGTTGTGTAAATTAAAAAATACAACCCCCCCCCCCCAAATTCCTTTTAAATTCCAGGTTGTAAGGGAATAAGAAAGAGAGAATGCCAAGGGGGTGTGAATACTTTTGCAAGGCTCTGTATTTACATTTAGATTTACACAATTTGGCAGACGCTCTTATCCAGAGCGACGTACATCTGTGCTTTGTAGTCCGCAAGAAAACACGTCCCTCATACTGGTAAGCCTAGACTTAAAATTTAGAGGTGCTAGAAGACTTAAGATTCTACCGGAGATAAAGTGACACAAAGCTGTTCAGATGTCTGCAGTGTGGGACTATTTAAAGGGGAAATTGTCTAACAAAGGTGTGTCTTGCAGCTGTGGTTGAACTCACCACCTTTTGTCAAAACTGGGTTAAAGTAGCCACATGAAACTACGACACACTTAGTAGAAAGAATAACAGCACGCCAAAGATAAATATGTATGACAGACAAACCTGAAATATGAAAGTACTGTGTTCAATTTCTCATCAAAATCTAGTCCAAAAGCTCCCAAAACAGATCAAAAAGTCTTGTGTGTGTGATCAGATAGGACCCTGGTAGAGGACTAACTTCATCAACCATAGCTGCAAGACACACACATATTAGACATTGCAGATATTTAAACAGTGTTGTTAGCTTCTGAAAACACGCCTCAGTACTTCGGGTTGTAGATAATATCGGTTTATACCACAGGCAGAAACTGATTGATTGAGAAGCGAACGTTGGGGGATCTTTGCTTTACTTGTATCTTTATTTTGCAGAATTGTAAAATAGCAATAGAGCACAGCCCTGTAACCAAATCCGAGTCACGTTATCATCCACAATAACTCCCTTTTGTGTTCTGTTTCTTAATCACAGCACCTATGAGGTACAATGAGGTAGAAAAACCTTAAGAAATTTGATCAGGCTCATTATAGTCAATACAGAGCCATGAACATAGAATACATCAGCTCCAATAACCAGTCCTTCAGATCAGCAGGGGACATAATGGGCTTCTAAAACAATAGAACTCAAAGCAGCAGCTGAGATACTGTGTGTTTGCTGTCGTCCTCATGTTGATTCAGACCTCTGAGAGAGATGGAGTATGTGTGGTTCATTATGGAACTACTCTACCTTACCCTCTGTTTATTCAGGGGACCATAAGCGTAGGCATAGATGCCACAGACCTGTTTGACCGCTATGAGGAGGACTTTGAGGAAATGCCAGGTGGAGGGTTCCCCCACATTGAGATCAACAGGATGCACATATCGCAATCTATTGAGGTAAACAAAGCCATATGAGTGTATATACACAGTACATTCTGGATGTGTGTTGAGCCACATGGTTATTATAGAGCACAGGCTGACCCTGTATTTATTATATACTATAACATAACATATGTTCTAGGCCCCCTTAACCAATACAGACACAGCCGTCCTCTCAGGCTCTCTGACCACACACAACGGTAATGGCGGAGGAAATATCAACCTGTGTTTGCGACGGGTCACCTCTACAAGAGGCTGGGGAGAGGTGGGATTCTATCACGCTCATATTTCATTTAAAGATAAGAGCTGTTATCTGGCGTTGTCTGACTTATCTCGTTTTTTCTCATGGCTGTATGTTCAGCTGGAGTTTGGAGCGGGAGACATTCGAGGACCTCTTTTTGGAATGAAAGTCTTCCGGAATGTTACCGCGCGCTGGTGTGTGAACAACGTTTTGTTTGTTTGTTTAGTTTTTTTTTCCTTTTAAGAATGAATGGAGTGTTTTTGCTAAAATCCTTTCAAGAAATAAAAAATAAAATAACAAACATATGAACTCTCCAGGCTTATTTCTCTAGGCTTATCTGTAATAAAACATTTTGGCAAACTGTTTCCTTAATCAGAAGTAGCTAAAAAAATAATTACTATGTTATTGTAATAGTATGGTTAATTTATTAGTGCTAGCATCAAACAGTGATGCATTATCATGGTAGCTCTTTTTTTTTCTTTTAGAATTTTAAAATGCCAGTTGTTCAGAATTATTTGGAATAAATATTATTTTCCCTTCTACTGTAAATGTACAATTTGAGATATAAAGTTTTGTTCCAGACAGCGCTGATGTGCTTTCATGTCTTTATGTTGGTGTGTGTTTATGTGCCTGCTAGTTTTGTGACTGCCCAGTGTGGAATGCAGTTTTCGTCTCGTGGTGTGCGGCCCAGTGCGAGTACAATGATGGCGCGACACCTGGACCAGAATACTATGGGTTACCTGCAGTGGCGCTGGGGCAGTGAATCCGCCATGACCACCAGCATCGTACGAGACACTAAGACCAGCCATTTCACCATGGCCCTACAGGTGAGGAACGGACGCTGGATACTGACCATAACTCACTGTAACTGAAAGTAAAAATGGGGAGAAAATGACCTCACTGTTGTTCTTTCTTGCACAGCTTGGCGTGCCTCATTCTTACCTGATGATGAGCTATCAGTACAAATTCCAGGATGAAGACCAAACCAAGGTCAAGGGCTCAGTCAAGTAGGCCTGATCCTCTGCTATTGCTTTATATGTAATGTAAAAGTCAGTGTTGGTTCTGGACAAACAGTAAAATATAGACCACTGGAAGTCCAGGCCTTTTAAAAACCAATGAATAAAAACTCAAATGTTGAGGCACAGTATCAGATCCCCCCCACTGATCATCCTGCTTTCCTGCTCCAGGACCGGCTTCTTTGGTACGGTGGTGGAATATGGTGCTGAGAGGAAGATCAGCAGGCACAGTGTGCTATCAGCAACAGTCAGCATCGGTATACCCCAAGGAGTCTCGCTCAAAATCAGGTTGGGCAATCAATTTCAATCTATTTCTTCTTTCATGTTTGAATCCCAGTAATGCTCCGTGCTAACTGCTGGGCTATGTGGATGCAATTTATTGCTAGATAAATAATACTGCTAGACATTGTGATTGTTTTATAGTTTAAAGCAGGGTATCCAAATCCAGTCCTGTAGGTCTGGTGTCCAGGTGGGGTTTCCCTGCTCAAGCACTCCAGGGTTTACTCCCCTGTTACTTGCTAAGTTTAGTGAGTGTGTTAGAGGAGGGGAACTACCAAGCTGTACTGGACACAGGCACAGCTACTTTAGCTACCCTCAGGCAACCCAACTTTAAAGGAATGGTTTGGTGAAAAATCAAATTTACACACTTTGCCTTCCACCCCCAGAAGTAATCAATCAGCCAAGATATGTTTGGAATCCAGATCTCCTTCTTTAGTTTAGAACTGGAGCTTCAGGCCTAACGTGGCCATCAAACACTAGAAATCAATAATCTCCCAAATTGTTTCCGTCGAAACATTCCAAAACTTCTCTTAACCCACTCAAACTGCATCCAGCATTTAGGCAGTGCAGACTGCTTGATAAATCACCAGGCAGCAGGGGATGCATTTGCTGCTTGTGTGGTTATAGTCAGACTCTGACTCGTTGACTTTTTCTTTGTTTTTCCCACCAGGTTGAACAGGGCCAGTCAGACCTACCTCTTCCCCATCCACCTGACGGACCAAGTCCTTCCCAGCGCTGTGTTTTATGCCACTGTGGGCCCTCTGGTCATCTATTTTGCAGTCCAGAAACTTATAATCACTCCTTATGTACGCGCCCAGAAAGAACAGTAAGTTCACCTCTATGTACTGTGCTGTAATCAGATCATTTAAATGCTGATGGCATTAGTCCCAGGTATGCAATCATTTACATGTGTGTCTGTGACTGCGTCTAGGGAACTGGAGAAGCACAGAGTTGACTCTGCTTCAGATATAGCCAAGAAGAGGCAGGAGGCAGAATCTGCAGTAAGTGTTTGCTAAGACTATAGTTACAGTTTTGAATTCTTGCAAAATTAGTAAACTGTGTTGTTGCATGGTGGGTTATTATAGGTGGTGCTGATGCAAGAGTCAGTGCGGAGAATCATTGAGGCAGAGGAGTCCAAAATGGGTGAGTTGTGTGCAGAGCAACCTTTTAGCGTCACTGAAATTCTTGGGCTCTTGCCAAATGGACTTCAGGAGCGTTGTTTATGTTTCACGATGCCATGGAAGAACCACCATAACAACAGTGCAAACATGATGAATTCACTACATTCTAAAATATCCCTTTTGGCGTAAAAGTTGTTCATTTTGTCTCTAGTCTTGTAATTCAACTTTGCTGGAAGCATAAATGGACCGTACAGGTATACTTTGGTGGGGGGGTGGAAAAAAAACCTAACACAACTTTCCACTTAACCCAGATGTAGTCGATCAGCTAAGACATGTTTGGAGCCCAAATATTGGTCCTCTAGTTTTTGTAAGTGTGGTTTAGGACAATGTTTGACTTACTGTGAGTTAACAGTACCTTTAAGACAGAACATTGTCTCTATTTCTTTATTTTCTTTATAACTGAAGCTAATAATTGTACCAGTTATCATAGTATTTTTTTGTGTATATAGCACTCAGTTCACTTTACAAAGCATCAACAACAAGGGCGGGTAAAAGACACTGAGCCGAACAGTGAAGCACACATTTTGTAGTTTACTGTATGTTTTCTCAGGTCTTATCATCTTAAATGCCTGGTATGGCAAGTTTGTGACTGACAACAGCCAGAAACAGGAACGGTCGAAGGTCATTGATGTGACAGTTCCCCTGCAGTGCCTGGTGAAGGATTCCAAACTCATCCTCACTGAGGCTTCAAAGGTCAGATCCACGACAACCATCTTGCCCTTAGCAGTACTGTTTAATCATTTAGTGACAATAACACAATCAGCCTTGGAGTCCCTTTTCCTTATAATTGATCTTATCTTTTGCCTCTCAGGCTGGTTTGCCTGGATTCTATGACCCATGTGTCGGGGAGGAAAAGAGTCTGAAGCTTCTGTATCAGTTCCGGGGTGTAATGCACCAAGTGCTGTCCGGAGACACTGAAGCCCTCAGGATACCCAAGCAGTGTAAGTATGGCAAAGCAAAAAGAAGTATTTATTAGAGGCAGGTAATGGGGGAAAGCTAGACAGGTTTCATTTTAGCACTTTGTGTTATAGAAGGCTGTTCCAATTAGAAAGATTTCCAAAGAGAAATGCAGCAATCTTCCAGTGTTCCAGGATGCTACCAGAAGATCCTTCATGGCCTTTTGTCATGAACCCAGTCGGTGTTAGGAGTTGATAGTATCCACAGTATGCTCAGAAAAGGTCCCATTTAAGTGAATACTCCTCACATTCTCCATTGCATGCAGTGTTTAAATTTTTCCGTTTTTTATTTCTTCTCTTTCATTGAACAGCTCACAGAATAGATGCAGAGACATAGGAGTGTTCCCCACAGCACGAATGGATCCAGCAGACAGAGGTTAAAAAGGGACAAACTGATATCGGAATGAAGAGGACTCTGAGAACGGTCCACTTCATTTCGTTTCATGTTGCTGAGTATTTGTAACCCCTGCCCTCCTTTTCTTTATCCTGTATCCCACAACATATATATGGTCAGAAGATCATAGAGCAGCATTCTGGGATCGAGTTTCAGTTTAGCCATTGTATTCCTCAAGCTGGAGTGTGGAGCGATTCCTCCTCATTGTTTGCTCCCTGCTCATTGTGATGTCTGTCAGACGGGCCACTTTGCTCATTCACAGCCTCCTCAATGGGAGTGATGTAACTCGAGAGTTGTGCAAATGACTGTGATCTAAAAACCCAGTTGTGTGGCCTATAGTAGGCAATCCAAAACGTGATAAGGTGGCGATCGCACTGTACATTAATAAAGCTATGCATAAAGGGAACCCTCAGATTTAGATATATATGCCAGTATTTCTGGATGCGGGAGACAGCATAGCTTCTGATATGGTCACAGGCCATAACTGACATTTATTTATTGTTGAAAATCTGTGTGTATGTGTGTGTAAACTGTATTAAGGGAAGGACAAACTATAGTTCACTGTGCCTCTAAGTACTGTAGCACCAAACTTGATAACACTACGTATTTTGGCCGCTCTGCCATAGCCCGGCCCTGTTGGAGGCTTTTGGCTGTAGGGCTGGCTGATATGAAAGGAATACTAGTATTACGATTTTATTACTACATATTATATTAAATACAGGTCAAGTCAAATGTATTCATATAGCACCTTTTACCACTGATGTTGTCTTTACAGAATCCGGGTGATCATTTGAAGACCAGCTTGCATCACTTTGACTAAACTAATTTAACACAGCTGGTGTAGAAAATAATGATATTTTGTTGCTTTGTAGCCTGAAACGAAGATTGCCCAGTTTCTTTGCAACAGGATCCTAGTGAGAGATATGATAGCAACCCAGAATCACTGAGTTGGAAAAAGGATCACCCCTCGTGTCAGTATATTGTGTTACCAAATTTTGCTTTAATTACTGCTTTGAGTTTGCTAGGATACTTCTCTACTAACTTTGCACATCTAGACTGTGCAGTATTTGCCCACTCTTCTTTACAGAACTGTTCAAGCTTAAATTGGATTGTGACTGTTGGTGGACGGCAGGTCTTCAAGTCGCACAGATTTTCAGTAGGGTTTCAGTCTGGGCACTGACTAGACCATTGACAACTTTCTGGCAGAGGGCAGCAGGTTTTCCTCAAGAATTTGACGGTATTTTGTCCCATCCATTTTTCCTTCTATCCTGACAAGTGCCCCAGTTCTGTCATTGACCAAGATACTCCCAGCATACAAGAAAAAGATTGTGATTGGTTAGTATCATGTCAAATCATATATTGTACAGCCCTAGTTGGTATACAGAAGATTTCATTGGGTTTAAAACAAAATAAGGATATCTAAACTCCTTGCACTTTTTTATGTGTTTCAGTAAGGCGTCAAGGAAGCAAGGGAAATCTTAGAGAGGAGCAATCAGACAATTTAAAACTGGTTTAAAAAAAAGTTATTTTAAAGTAAAGGTTGAGGGTTTGGAGAGAGTGATGCTTCACATCAGTGACACTGCATTGTTTTATCTTGTCTGTACTTGTTTGAATGGGATTAGATGGACACTGTTGAATTGGGCCACTCCCCAAAACCGGCTTGTTTGGGTGGGAAAACACTGCAGAATCTAAAATCTTGTTGTGCTTGTCATATCGATCCACTTCCCCTATTTAATCCCCATTCGTCATTTTGAACAGATTATCGCATGAGGAGTTAAAACTATGCTCATGGGGGTCCTCGAGTTTACGACGCTCTCTTACGGACTACGTGGGTGAACTAGTTTGCTTGCATGCGGTGGAAGGATACGCAGTAACGTGGCGTATGAGTGAGGGAATTTTTTCCTTTCCTTCCTCTGTGGCTTAGTGGTGTTTTTATGATTTTACAGCTGTGTTAGGATCGGTAAGTGACTGAAGCTAGGGTGTGTTTCGACAAACCCCAAAATTCGGGTTACATCACTGTCGGATCGGATGGACTCGAGGACCCCCAGATTTTTTTTTTCTTTGACTTAAACTTGCCTGCTGCTGTATTCTTCTGAGCAGAGCCAAGTTGTGTTTTGGGAGTGAGACTGTCAGTGTTGCACAAATGGAGCTAGAATCACACCTTGGGAATAGTTTGTTGGTTCGTATAGCGTCAATCAACACAGTAGAAGTAGCATTCCAAGTTTCATTTCATTGATCTGTTTCAAATGTGACCTGCATATGTATAATGTTGTGTAAATGTGCCATTCACCAGTACATGTTATTCTAGCCATTTCTGTAACATCTCAAGTTGATTATATTTGTGGTTACCATATTTATTTTGATCAGACATGACTGGTTCAAAATAAGTTATCCAGTCATGTCTTATCATCTCTTATGATAACTGAAGCTAAGCTGGGCTGGTAGCCCATGAGGACAGAGCTGCAGTTTAGGATTTGTTTTGCTGGTTGACAAAAATGAGGGGTCATTTCTGCCCCTCTGACTGAGCATAAAGAGGCCTGTAATAGTTTCCTTAATGTTTTCTATTAGCAGTACCCAGGGACAGTCTTAGTGCAATAAACCTCAGAAAACTAAGCATAGGCACCTTTTTTGGTTTCAGAATTGCTCAAATCGTTAGAACCTAAAACTGGTAGGGATGGTTTTCCAGGCCTAATGGCCTAAAATAGATGTTCTATGGGCAATCCACCCAAGAATTGGGTTGATCTATATTTGGACACCTGCCCCTTACGTGGAGTAACTACTAAAATAGGAGAGATAAATATATTAAATACCAAAGTCAGAACACTCCTTTGGCATACCAAGTTCTCCTTGCATGCATACATCCGCCCTCCTTCTGTGTAATTCACCTTTATACCTAATGCTGAACTCAACCCAGAATGTTTTTTATTCCAGATTAAACCACTCCATGTTAACATTCCTATCTGTATTGCAACCTTATCTTGACAGTTTATGTACAAATGTTGTAGACTTGAATAGTAAGTTAAACATTAAAATGTGACCAATTCCACATCGTCTGACCAGTGATTTATGTCGTTTTTGCAAATATCATCTTGAAATTTCACACTTCTCATATAAATTTCAATTTAAAACAATTTCCCTCATACCTCAAAGAGAACTACCATTAAATTCTCATTGGCTCTTTATTTACATCAGTTTCACAGAAACATTTTCTCTCTTGCTCTTTCTGGCCCCAGTGTTCCCTTAACAGTGAGTCCCTTTAAGTCTGCCAAGTCTGACAAATTCCCCATCGAACCACAGGGTTGAACAGCCTTGAACTACCCAAGATAAAACATACAAACAGAACACAGTATGATTGTACAAAATCAAAAAAAATGTACAGCAACCATTATTTAAAACCCTTGATATCGGGGGGGAAAAGTCAATATTGGACAAATGGTTAGCAAAAGAAAGCTTATTAATGCAAGAAATCATAGTTAAACGAAACATGACTTTCTTCCCAAGCACAAAGCTACAGCACGGTAGCCTGGGCATACTAAACATCAAAATAAATTAAAGTGTCTCAAAAGAAAAAAGTTTTCCAAGTACATGCCTTGTACAACCATTGTGGAGTAACTTTTCACTGACTCGGCACAAAGAGAATCATAAAAACACTGGACATTATAGTCATTATGAGGAGCACTGATGAGGGAAATCCACTTTGGTACATTGAAATCACATGTACTGCAGATGAGGATTAAACTTTGCTGAAGTTCTGAACACAAGAGTGGTCACACTACATACTGTGGTAGCTGGCACTTGTACACAAGTTAACACGTTTCATGTTGTGCATTTCAAAGCATGGTCCAGAACCGGGGGGCAAAACTGCACATCTAAGCACATCTATAAATACTAACTGTATTTCTGACCATTTCCCCAAAGTAATTCAAGTTCAAAACCATAACATAAATCAGTAAGTTGGACTCCAGGCAGTATGCTGCTTATCTGTGTTACCCATTTCACATTCATCAGGCATCATCAAAAACTACAGATGAAAATGGGGAAATGCATTCTAGGCAATGCAGATGCAAACCATTAATTGTATGGGTTCTTTTACCCAAAACAGTTGTGTCAAACTCCAGTTCGGAGTGTATATAATTGAACCTAAGCTCAACTTGTCAATATCTATCTGATCTATGAATACACTGAATCAGATATGGTTAAGCTGGCACAGCATTAAGTTAGGCTGTGACCATCTAGGACTAGAGCTTGACACCCCTGACCCACATCAACCGTGTTCTTCGGATGGGGGAGTAAAACTTTAGACATGCAGGACCAAAGTTCTTTAAAATTTAAAAACAATATTGACTGAAGCACAATAAAAAGATGTAAATGAGTTGTACAGGATGGAACTATACTACAAACAACAAGGCTGTGTGTGTGTGTGTCTCTCTTTGCCTAATCGGACTAGAGAACATGGTGCTCAAGTTGGACATAAAAAAATCAAAATGCTTAGTCCAAATATAAATTATGCTAGAACTCTGCCAACCATATGGGGTTTCATATGAGCAGCAAATACTTGGGGAATGTGAGTGGCAGCAAGCTAAATGAGATTCAGCATATGCTGGCAAAACGTTCTTCCCTTCGCAGCAAGGACAAGGCGAGTTCCCTTCAAGCCAAACAGCTGGGCCATACATCCAGTTGAAAAATCTTGCAGAAATAATAACAGAGCAATGTGTCTTCATATACTGCCATGGAAGATAAGTCATAAAAAATTAGCTCTACCTGAAAGCTGCAAAATAAAAACGTTTACTGTGCCAAGCCCTATTCCCGGGCATCTTCGATAATATCTGCCAAGCATGCCATGTTAGCTTGTCATCAAAATGTATGAGAAGACAGAACAAAAGCTTGTACCATTTTCCACATAAACAACAAAATGTCTTGATGAGCAAAGAAAAGGCTGTTATGTCTACATAAAGCATGGAACAACATGGAAATGAGTATTCAAAAATAGCATGGCAGTCAATAGGGAAATGTCCAAGGCTTTGTTAACAAATCACAGACAAAAATCACTGAGGGCATTGAGCCATGTGTGCACCCCAGATGCCTTTAAGCCTCAAAGCTCTTGGGGAAGACACCTGAAGGTAACGATGTGTTCTTAATAATACAACTTCTACTTGAGTGATAAAAAAACAGAGCTAGGAGGAGCCCAGTTAGCTTTTTGAAACACTGCATTCTTAACGAATTATGAAGGGAGGGGGTGTTTTATTCCAAGGTTCAAAAACAGTTTCTGTACCTCATATTAGCATATTTTGACTACAACTCTATAGTGCTCTATTCCTCAGACATTTGGGGACTTAAGAAAGTTCCACATGGAAATACAAGTTGAACAACTCTAAATTAACACTTAGACATACCTTTGAAAGCTATGGGTATAAAAGGGTCTCTCCGACACTCCCTTTTCTTAAAAAAGTGCAATCCACCTCTCTCTCCAATTCCCAAATATGACTCCTATTTTGCAATGTACCGTTGAGACAACGTCCACTCGAAATATCTGAAGTCTGTAACTGTACTGCAGACTCTCCTCTTTAACACATCACCCAGGTTTTGATTGCCTTACGCAAACATTTAGGAAGGTGGAGAAATATACATATATATAAACTCAATGTTTAATAATCACAGAGCCCTTCCTCTTCTGTATGCCTCTTTGTCTTTAATAGAGTCTACACGTTGGGAGGGGCACGGGTGAGGTCAGTCTAGGAGATGTTTTCGAGACCCCATGCGTGAACGATTGGAGCGGCGAATGTCAAACTTTGAGTCTTTGCACTGCTGGCAGGTGTATGTCTCAGGGACGTTGGACTTGCGAATTTTGGCACAGGAAAGGTGGATCCAGGTGTTACACTGGTTACACTCGATCATTGCTCTTCCTGCAAAGGGCTTCATACAGAAACAAGTCACCAGATCCCAGGAATCGTCATCTGCAATCAAAGAAAACAGGTTCAAAACATGCACTTATGCCAGATGTGGGGGTATAAGTGTTCCACTTATTATATGTATTCTCATGTCAGATCTTACAACAGATGATCCATGTATCTGAGAACTTACCTGAATCAACCATGATATCCTCGTCGTCTGCAGAGCCGTCCTCATCACGGAACACTACCTGCTTTCCCTGGCGGATCACTGTCCTTGTGCCAGGTAAGCCTTCCAGCTTCATCACCACTGCCTCGCCCTCAGGGAGCACCACCCTCTCCCTACTTTCAGACCTGGACTCTGGGTCTGAGCTGGCAGGAGAATGCCAGGGATGCTCCATCTCTGGCTCCTCTTTGCAGGTGCTTGTACCTGGCAGGGAGGTTACATTGGGCTGTGGTGACCGCTTCATATCCATGTATGAAGATGGCATGGGGATGCTGAGGTAATCCTCTGGCTCCTCCTTGATGGTCCGGCCGATGCCAGAGATTTCCGTCCCTGCGCTGGACGGAAATGGCGGTACCGAGGAGTCAGGCTCATTACCCTTGCTTTTCTCTGGCTTCTTTTTCTTTTTCTTGACTTTGTCAGCTTTCTTGCGTCCCTCCAGAAGGAGGCCCGCCGGTTTGGGGCGCCTCTGGAACTCTGGGTCTTCGGCCACTGGCCTCTGGAATCCAGTGAAGCTCTTTCGACTTTTGGGCGGAGGCTCGTCCGGTGAGGGAAGGCCGCAGCCCAGGCGCGAGCTGTCCCATCCATCACTGTCCGCAGTGCTGCCTGTGCTGTTGGGGGGGCTGGAACTGCTCCTTAAGGGCGCCTCCTGCAGACAATAAGTCGACCAGGGTTTAACCACCAGGCTCACTCAGGCACATTTAAAATCAACTCACCTGGTCACCGTTTTTTTTTTTTTTAATATAAAAAAAGGGGTGTAAAATGCACCAATCTGAATGTACCATTTCTACCAGCTAATTAATGGAATGTTATATTTAAGTATGCATTCCATTTTTGGACAATATAGCATTTAAGGGCTCTGATCCATAAGCTCTCATTTTAATCGGCTTTACAGCTGCATTTATAGTACCTTGGTCACATCAGTGTATTGAGTGTATTTTTCAAAACCCATTACAAACATGAATCATAATGAAATTTGATTTGTGATGCATTAAACAGTAAACAATAAAATCAAACTGCTGTGAGGTCAGATGTATACTCTCTTGGTGCTAACACATTCTGAAACATATTTATGGGTGAATGGGTTTGACATGGTTCAGTGTGAAATTCTTTCATCAATAAGAGATTCGTTGCAAACTGTTTTCTGGCTGAATAAGTGTAACCACGCATTTAAGCGTTTAATTTTCTTCTTTAAGCACAATGATGCTGCTGCAGTGAGTGAGTCGTAGGCTACTTCACCAGCAGTGAGCTAACCGGAGGCTACTTCGCTAGCGGTGAGCTAACTGGAGGCTTACTGTAGGCTACTTTGTAGAAAAACTATTCTCCCAGCAAGGCAAAATTCTGGAGTTTGCCGCTAGCCCTGCAGGTGCCAGTAGAGGGGACGTGTCATGCGTGTTCCACAGCAGCAGCAGGGGGCTGCCCATAAATGCGCATGTCTATTAATCCGCCTTAATATGCATAGACATCAGCCAATGCCGATTATGTAAAAAGTGCCAAATTTCAGCCCTATTAATCGATCAACCTCTACAACAAATGCAGACTACACTGGAGCATGATGAAAATGTCTAACACCAAAGACAAAGACTAAGTAACTCTGATACGTAGGAAAACCCAGCTATGATGTGAGGGTCTAAAGAGTTAAGCACCCAAGGGTGATTTTGTAAGAAACCTTACAAAGGGCAAAAGAGACCCAAGTGTCTGAGTTTAATTAGTAGAAACTAAAGTAAAAATCACTGGCTGTGAGGATAAACCACAAAGGGAAACCTGCCAAAACATGATCTGCTTTAAGCACCATTTCATACAATCCCTATTCCTCAGATGAGTTAAAATGTCTATGGAAGCCAAAATTGTTTGAAAATGGATTTTGGGAAGGATTCTTTGGGGTCAAAAATGTCAGCACATGAACCCTCTGCAAAGCTACTTCAATTTTATTATAATTGTTTTTTAAAGGGATAATAATCTGCAAAAGAAACCAAAATTAACCCTATAAATTAGGGCTTTCTTATGATAGTGAAGTATTACACAATTATATCAACTGTACACTGTCAAAGCGCAAGTCACAAAAAAGGCTGCGATCTGTCGGAATTCTCAAAAGAATCATCGTAAGTTGGTATGCTTACAGCACATTCCACTAAAAATGTATAGTTCATCACAAGACTAGTGCTTTGATTGGCCCTATACCAAATGTTTTAAACACAATCATTTGTGACTTTGAAACCAGGGGTGAAACTGTGATATATAAAATTCATTTCATCTTGGAATTCTGCACACAATAAGCAAAAATGTTTGTGAATGACAAAGCCTCTCCCCACCCGAGACCACATAAGCCATAAAAGTGCTTGAGCCATGGTATAGCCTTGATGTGCTCTGAGGTTCCACCGAATGGAGAACCTGAAACGAAAGCCTTTAGATGTGCACTGCTGCAGTGTGATGTATGGCATTTAAAAGACTGGGTCTGAGATGAGCATGGAGGAGACTGGAGTGGCCCTCTTACCCTGGAAGAGAGGGCTGAGGTTTTTGGGGGAGGGGGTCCCTCAGTGGCAGGGCAGCAAGGGGGGAAATGCAACAGAACAGCTGCCCACAGAGCCACCACCAATTCTGTGGATCAAACAGAGCATCAGCAAGCACAGTAGCTCATAGGGCGAGAAAGGAATGAGACCCAAACACAGACTCCAACAGCATCCAGTGCTGGGCAAGAGGTGTGAGAGTACATCTCTGGGGGTGTGTATAAAATCCCTTCAGGCACTGAAGAGAAGCGAGTCAGTTTGTGTGCACTCTGGAGGTACTCTGGAGTTACTACATCTGGTGGCATCCCAAAATCTCCCAACACACACACACGCACTCACTTCTCCTTGACAAAAATACAGAGCACATCATTCTGAATGGGTAGTGAGGACAGGTCTGACAGTACAGCAGTGATAAGAGTGCTAAACTGTACACCTTAAAATACATGTGGGACACTTCTGTCCCCTTCTCTTTCACATGCATACACACTTTAAACAGAAGACTTCACTCACCTCCTGTGGATATGGAATATACCCTGCATATGCCAGCACAAATGTGCAAAACTTGTTGAAATCTTCAATCGTCCTTTTCCTTTTGTACGTTGGACTATAGCCCTGCAGCACAACCAAGAGGATTTGGATGAGTATGTGGCTAAATGTTTTATCGGCATTTCATACCCAACAATGGAGAGTACAATCGAAACTAATGTCTATAACACCACAAATTAAACTGTTCTGGTGTTCTGCATAAACCCAATGCATTCAGAAGCATGTCCAAAAGTTTGTAGACACTCACTCATTCCACTTAATTTCATTCTGAATTCAGATGTATACAGAATGTGTCCCCCATTTTGCTGCAATAAACCTATTCTTCTTATCTGGGAAGCCTTTACGCTAGATATTGGAACACTGGATTTGATTGCAGTTGAAGCTGCAAAAGGGGGACCAACTCCATATTAAAGTCTATGTATTTGAATGCAATGCCATTAAAGTCCGTGTTGGTGTAATGGCCAGGCGTCCCAATACTTTTGTCCATATAGAGTACGTGTGGCTGCCCATTCTATTGCTCATCTACTGAGATTTCACAAACTGTGCTGAACGACTGTGTCAGTAACGGGGGCACTTTAAAGTAGACGGATTCAGTCATTGGAAGGAGGTTTTTAAATACGTTTGTACATAAAGTAAGTCAGTTTACAGTTTAAGTAGTTAAAATGGATTATAACCAGTAAAACCGCTGTTTTCTCTCTTATTTTCAAGTACTGCTAATGTTAGCCAGCAGGATAACACCAGCAAACACGTCAGCTGTATTAGATGGTCGATTTAAAAAGTCTAGAAAACAATTTAAACTGTCGAAACCCGGTGGATGATCCACAATAAAATCTGATGTTTCATTAATCATTACATTTACCACTCGGAAAAATAAATGTCAAAAGGTGAAAATTGTCAACAACAAAAAAAACAAAAAAAAAACAGCATGGCCTCAAAACAGGTTTTTTAAACAGGCTTCTATTTTGTTTTCCTCCTCTAACATGCGAAATATTTGGATATTTAAGATATGGTGGGTGTTTTTTCTTTAAAATGAGGTGTTATACTTTTAAAACAAACCATAACCATAAGTATAACACCTCATTTTAAAATGTTTTATCCTGCTGAGGCTAACTTTCCACAGCTAACTTAAACTCAGCTCGTACAAACTCGACAGAAAACGAGAAAACAGGCTTATAGTAAGCGCATAGGAGAAAATATAGGATATAGGAGATTAAAGCTGCATATAAAAGTGAATGACAAAAATATAACTTAAACCTTCTAGAAAACATACAAAAGGCTGAGTTAGCTCCAGTTAGCTCAGGCACTTAGCCTAAGCTAATGATAGACATTTTGTGCTGTCGTGGTTAGAAACTCCACCTTTATTCGAGTAAACGCTCTTTATTAAAACAAGTTAATATTAGATACCTAACCAGACATCAAGTTTACATTATTTAACACACGAAACGACATACAGACCAACAAATTCTGAGCTAAAGCTGATTTGAACTATCTTAACCAGCTGAGACCTGGCTATCAAAGGACTAAGGGTTGATTCTGCACTAAAAATGAATGAACACATCGAAAACATCGCCATCATGAACTATCTGGGAATATGAAGAAAACAGCCTTTTACCTGTGAGTCGAAGGCAGAAGTGGTGGTAACGCTACTGCTGTCCATTCCTGTGAATAATAATAAATAAAAATAGTTGAATGTGGTGGATGAGGGCTTAATTCGTTTCACAGCAATGTTTAAAAACACAAACATTGCACATTGTTAGCTAAAATGGTCAGGAAAGCAGCACAGACAGTTGTCTACCCCAGTAAACACGACTGTTATCAAAACAAAGCTAATGGTTAATTGCTAAGGTTAATTAGCTAGGTAGTTGTTCGTATTTAGCTCACTTTGTTAATCTTAACTCGATATGTGTGTGTTTCTGAAGATTACATCATGAAGCAAATTTGCTTATTAATATGGGACATGATGTTAGTTAACCAGACAGCAAAAAAAACTGTGAAAACTCATATGTAGCTACATCAGCTAATGCTAACACAGCTGTTTTCCCTGTCAGGCGAGGCAACTTGTGTAAAACGTGATCTAACTTCGGCTTTTTTGAGAAGTAACATTAACCTGTTAAATCATGCCATGCATAAATTCAGAACCCCCCCCCCTCAACACACACACAAATTAAGTTAAAAGACTTGCCTGAAGCTTTTAGCCAGACAGCTAACTTTAGCGAAAGGGGTGTTTAGCATGAACTAGCTGTGTTTACTTTTGACAAACATTGACAACAATGGCTATAAAGGCTATAAACACTGTTGACAGCACAGTTGGACAGTGAAGTGTGGTAAATGTGTCCGGATTACGTTTAAAAGGCTCAATTTTACACACAAACTCACTGTTTATGCAGCAAAAAAGACACTTTAGTGTGAACTGTTAGCATTACCCAGGTAGCTCTTTAAACAGGTAGCTGCAGCTAACACGCTTAGCACGTTGAAAGGGGAGTAAAAGTAATACTTTGAAAAGACACATCTCATTTTCTTACCTTAGATCGTTGTTCAGGAAATGACAGTGATAAACTTAGTGAAGAACTCAAATTTTCTTCTGAAAAACGATGGGTATTAGAAGTCCAGGGGGAAAACCAAAGGTTTTCAAGACAAATACAAGCTATAAACTACGAATAACAAATACGTAGTTAACCGTACAGCCACTCAAGATCCTCAAACACGTTATTTAAGAGAGACAACAGACTGTAAACCTCATGTTTCTAACCTAAAACCGAGCTACTCCCCCACGAAAAAAATTGCCTTGACGGAGAAGACAAGCACCTCCTTACGTCACAATCGACGCGTTCCAGAACGCAGACTCGTCACAATCGATGATCTCCAAATCATCCGCGAAAGTCTGAGAAGTAGTGCAGATGACTTTTATATTAGTATTAGGTGTAGATTCAGTTTTTGCTACTTTGTATATAGTGTATATACACTATTAGTATAGTATATAGTATACTTTGTGCACTGTATGGACAAAAGGCTCGGGACGCCTGATCATTGTACCAACATATACTATAATGACATTGCATTCAAATGCATAGACTTTAATATGGAGTTGTTCCCTGCCTCCACTCTTCTGGGAAGGCTTTCCACTAGATTTTGGAGAGTTCCTGTAGGGGATTTGTGGCCCATTTATTCTTTAGAGCATTTATGAGTTCAGTCACTGATTGTGATTAGAAGGCCTGGCTCACAATCTGCGTTCCAGTGCATCCCAAAGGTGTTGGATGGGGTTGAGGTCAGGGCTCTGTGTGGGCCAGTCAAGTTCTTCCACAACGAACCATGTCTTTATGGAACATAGTTTGTGCACTGGGACACAGTCATGCTGGAATAGAAAAGGTTCTTCCCCAAACTGTGTCCACAAAGTTGGAAGCATGG
>JBBPCY010000136.1:10783662-10804717 GCA_037974405.1 Brachyalestes nurse
GATGTTTTCAATATTAATCATCAATGTAGCCAACAATAAAAACAAAGGAAATTGCTGAATGAGAAGGTGTGTCCAAACTTTTGACTGGTAGTGTATATATATTGATATATATATATATATACACACACACACACACACACACACATATTTATATAGCAGGGAAGCTATACCAATTCCGTATGGTATACACACTTATGTAATGTAATGCAGTCATTTCTGAATGTTAAAAAAAACACTGGTAGTCAGTGATAAAACCTTTTGCTGCCACATGCTGAGGGGTTAAATACAGATTATTCAGTTAATTGACAGAATAATCGAATGATCACTCTTTTGCTAATATAATTGGCAGTGACGGGCCTGCTGATGGCCGGCGCTACCTGACTTCGCTAACGAGCTTTCCTCCTCAACCCAAAAAGAGCCTAATTAGTGAAATTGGCTGCTTTGGGGCTTCGATCAATACTGGTAGACAGTCCTTCATCGGAGTTGCCCGAGTATCCCGGTTTGACCCTGAAGACAGAGCACTGCTAATCATACAAACTTAGCCGCATGTTTTCACTTACAGCAGCGGTTTATTTTAGGAACAGGAAACACAATAGAGCCGCGTCTGAATTCGAGGAATCAGCTTGCGCTGGCCGATCACAGTCCAAGTCCCGGAGGGAAACAATCCGGCTTCACACTGCCATCAGTGCTGTCTATTATATCCTACTCACAAATAAACCCCCCTAAAAAATGGTCTCCCGCACTGTTTATTTCTAAATATACAACAGCAAAGGAAATGGGTCATGCTGAGGCCTACAGTACTGGAAACAAAAGAAAGAGCAAAGTGGAGAGGCTGTTTTACAAACCTGTAATTCCCTCAGATTCAACTTGGACTTCATTTGCACCAGGAAAACACCGGGCCACATTTGGACCACATCTGTAGCTGTAAATGTAAATTCAGTCCATCCATCCATTTTCTGAACAGCTTATTCTTAACAACGGTTGTGACGGAAGACAGCAGTCAGACTGCAGACACGCAAGGCACTTTTCCATCGGTACACAGGAACTGTGCTGTACCTAAACTGTACTGCGATGGCACGGAAGTTGTAGCACGGAAGTTTGATTTTCCCCTGTATCTTCTAGCCTGGTAACAGTGTTGCTGACGTGATTCTCTCACCACAGTTTACGGCCGGCTGTCGTCCCAAAACCGCGTCCACGGAGTCGAACCAGTGGAAAGTTTTCCTCTCAGAGCTGCTTTTGTTATTGTGGTCTTTTATTTTGGACAGTCTTGTTTGAGTGTTCAATTTGTTTATCCATGCGATGAAAACCTAGCCCAGCTAACCTGTTAGCGATGTCCTGGTACACCTTCATGTTTCTCACAGCGTTAGAAAACTCCCTCAAATGTATTTTCAGCTCAGATAGGTAGCAGTGCTTCCCAGTTGTTGGTTTGTCCCTCAATTGTTTTATTTCTTATTATTTGTGCAGACTATAAAAAACAACTTAGCCACTTTCCAAGTCTGTCTGTTGTCATGATGACATTCCTTGTGCAAGTGGAAAAGATGAATCTTTATTAGAAATTAGCAAAAGCACCAATAAACACACGTGCTTGTACACTCCGGCAATTTAGCATCTCCACTTTACCTGACATGCACATCTTTGGACTGTGGGAGGAACCCATAGTTTCCTGAAGGGCATGCCAACCCCACATAGAAAGGAACTGAACCAGGCCAGGAATCGAACCTGGGACCTTCCTGCTGTGAGGCTACAATGCTACACACTGCACAAGTTCAATTTATTATAGAGAAGGGTAAAGTTAAAGCCTGGACTAAATAGGCATATGGTAAAACAACTGGCATAGACCAAAACTTCACTTCTACACTAGTGCTGAAGAGGATTGACGTCGGATCCGTTTAAGCACACAGTAACGTTTCTTCTTCATAGCTCACATTCAGTCACACTGGGTACTAAACCACATCAACAAGTCTGATCCTTAACCTTAATAAAGATCTAGAGGGTTTGGGAAGGTTAAGAAATGTTCTGGGGACGGTTTTACAGAACTGATTACTGACTTATAGTGTTAGGAACCTCGTAGCTCCAGCTCTAAGCTAAAGAGGCACGATTTAGACTCCAAACATGCCTTGGCTGATTGACTACATGTGGGCTAAGTGGAAATTTCTGTCAGTTTGATTTTTTGCTATTCCCTAAACGTCGGCAAATTCTCAAAATGGATCATCGCCGAGATTAATTCTCGCTTCACCGTTTTCTGTTTTAACCGAACTCAAGCCTCTTAGTGAGTGATTTTAAAATACCCCCGCGTAATGTGGAAGCCACTGGCTGCATTCTCTCTGCCTCATTGGTCACTTACACTATATACACATTTGCGCGCGCACACACATACACACACACACACATTAGTGCAACTTGGGCTAGCAGGGCAGGGGCTAGAAAACACTGGCGGTGTCATCCTCTTTATCCACCTGCCTGCACACAGTATCATCTGAGTAACCAAGCACTGAGAGGAAAGAGTGTCTTAGTAAGCTGACACGGCAAGGGCAAGACCCAAGGTAATGGTGTATTTAACAGTAAGTGAGTGAGCAGGTATGAGGTGTGTGTGTGCGTGTGACGAGCGTGTCAAAGAGATCGAGAGAGAGAGAGAGAGAGAGAGGAAGAGAAAGAGAGAGAGACATGTGCAGGTGAAGATAACAGCAGAGGGACTGATAAGAAACTTCAACCACCCCGACCCCACCCCACCCCACCCCACCCCACAAAATGATCTTTCTTCTAAAGAAAAAAAAAATTGCCCTCGGACGATTTTTAGACCCTCATTCACAGCAAACTCATCTGGCATCTGCAGCAATGTGGGTCTGCTGGATCCTCCAGCATGAAATCTGATCTGGTCTTTCGCCATCACCTTCATTTTTTCCCCCCACCTGCCCTCAGGTGGCTTTCGCAGGCGCTCAGGTAATCGGCAGCGCTGGTTCAGGCAGAATAAAAGGCTTTCCCACATTGCGCTCACTCTAAGACTCTAATTCAAAATCCCTCTCTCGCGCTCAGTGCTGATGCGAGTACAGAAAGGTTGAATCCCGCTTGTTTTGCATTGCCAGTGCAGTAACACCTAATCCCATGCTTTCGCTAATCGCTCATGCTAATACGCCAACACCACTGCCTCCCCTCATCGCTAAAGCTAAGACATTTCCATGTGCTAATGCCAGTACATCTGGTGGCCTAGTTGTTAGGGTGTCGCCCCTGCAATCAGAAGGTTGTGGGTTCGAATCCTAACTGCTAGTGTCAGTGCCGTGTTTTGTGCTCGCGCGTGACTATAAGGGGGCACTTTACATTTGCATGGAATTCAAGTGCAGCTGGTGGCCTAGTGGTTAGGGGGTGTAATCAGAAGGTTGTGGGTTTGAAACACAGCTAGTTTTATTACTGTGGAACCCTTGAGCAAGGTACCGTCCCCACACATTACTCCAGGGCGCCCCTCGTTGGTGCCGGCCCCTGCTTCACTTGGTGAATGGGTTAAATGTAGAGTTTCACATTGTTGTGGTGTGTGTTCATGTGTGATTATAAGGGGCCACTTTATTCATTAATGCTATCTTGCGTCAGATCGCTTACTTTCAGAACTACTTGTTTTCTAACTAGTTTTACACGTTTCGTGCACTTTCTCCAGCGCACCAACCGCCGAGGTGCCCGGAGTCTGAAATCTGAACTGAAATCTCGGAAACACATTATAAACGTATTACAAGCTCGACCTCCCAAGGACTTGTTTACATTTGGCATCTCTCCCAGTTCTGCCTTTGTCCTGGTGAAAACGAGGTGGTCACATACATCAACGCGTGGTACGGGTATTTTGGCAACGGGTGTCAACGAAGCAGAAAAAAAACGATGATCTTGACTGAGATTTCCTGGCAGTTCCTGCTTTCTGCCAGTTCAGGTCAGCTTTGAGAAAGACTGGCTTTCTGAAAATACTCTTAAACATCCCAACCACCAGGCCACAGACCCGAACACGGCCATTTGCTTCTGAACAATGCTGTCCTATTACACTCCTTTTGTGCCATTTGAATGTAAAACGAATTATGTAACTTTAAATAAATCAGTCTGTCACATCTTGATATGTTTGTGTGCGTTTGTGTGTGTGTGTGTGTGTGTGTGTGTGTGTGTGTGGCGTGGGCTGCTTTATGGGAATGTTAGTTCCTGTCAGTGTAAAGTGAAGAAGCCGTTGCCTTTTCCATCCCCATATTTGTGTGAGTGTGGGTTTTCAGCTCTGACAGCCATCAAAACAAGGCTCAGTCACACTGTCACTCACAGACATAATGCCACACTGGAACCGCTTCATCTCTGGAGAGTAAGTCCAGGACCCACGCAAATGGCGCACCCGAGACCTTCTGGCACATCCACTAGTTGCCCTTCTTTGGACCACTTTTGGTTGGTCCTAACCACTGCATACTGGGAAGATTCCACAAGGCCTGGATCCATGTTGGCTACTCAAATCTTGTGAACTCCCTTAGCAAAAAGTAGTATACATTTTAAGAAGTATGCTTGAGTATAAGTATAGCAAGTATACAGACCATGTACTTGTAGTGTACTAGAAAGTACTGCATACTAATTTAATACTTCTTCAGACTAAATTGGAACATTTTTAAGTTTATAAAAGTATCCTTTATGAGGTCATTTTAAGTTTACAGAAGTATACTTCATATACTTTCTTTATACTTATCAGTATAAGTCAAGTATTCTTCACTATACTATTCTTAAGCATATATAGTATAGAAAAAGTGAACGTCAAGTATACTGCCTCAGTTTTAGTATAAAATAAATATACTTGTAGTACATTTGAATAAACTACTTTTTGCTAAGGGCTGCTTCATGCGTCCAACACGTCAACGTCAGGAACTGACCGTTCACTTGCTGATGCCATTGTAAAGAGGTCATCAACGGTGGTTGATGTTGGTGGTTTTAATGTTTCGGCTGATGAGTGTAATTGATAGTGGACGCCCCGCTGCCCCACAGTATTTCATGAACATATTCTATTGTGAAAATTGATTTACTGTAGTAATCCATCATACTGTATATGGAAATCGCACAACATAATCAGTCCTCAAGACTCAAGCAATTCCAGGCTGCGCCATGAAAGCCTGCCAAACAAGCAGAGAGCTAATGTGCTTCTCAGATGAACAAGCACATTCAACACATTAGGGACTGACAACAATGAAAGGAGCTATGAGCCATCAGAGCTCATTTTCTCCAGATCTTTTTTGATTTTTTTTTTTCTTCTCTTTTCTCTTTCTGGACTAGTGGAGGCCATACATTTAAGTCTGTGTTGCAAATCCAATGCAAGGATGAGTGGTAATACGAGAGTAATAGTCATGATCCACATTTGCCATTATATCATATGATAAATGGGCAAGAACATGCGTGTAGAGCAATTAACACACCATCTTTCTCTCATTTCTACCGCTACCGTCAGACCGCGGGGTCCGCGAAGGAGAGTGTCGTCACGACACGGAGAAAAGAGTGTGCAGGGATTCGTTTCCGCTGATTACATGTTCATTAATGCGGAGAATTGTGTTCCACTTACTCCCTGAGCTTATGGCGATGATGGCCATCTGAAAACAATAAGGGCCCAATGCACTGCTGATGGCTTGCTTAGTTGCAATTCTTGAAACTGATGCATGAGCCTTAATGCACCGTTTATGGACCACATGCATGAAAGTGCACTCCTCCATCACATGCGTACACATTTGGAGGAAAAAAAAAACGTGTGGAGAAACTGGAACATGTCCACCGCAGTTTGAGCAACAGTGTCCAATTTTATGTGTATTTTTCGAAAACGCAACAATGCCTCAAAGGCACATTGGGGGGGGTTCCTTTAACGATGTCTGGTGGGGCCGGAGGAGATCTGTAACGAGAATGTCTGGGGGGAAATCTGAGAAAATCTGGGCTAAATGTAGGTGGGAACATGGACTTCTTAGGGTGAAACCAAACTGAGTGTGAAATTTCACAACCAATTCCAAGGCGGAGCTCAAAGTGGGGTGCAATGTCCGACAGACAAGAAGCCCGTCGTTCGCCTGTGGATGTGACGCAAGTTTGCATGGTGGAAAAGATTCCTAAAACACATTAAGCACGCAGGAGTGTTTGGCACGTGCAGGAAAACACATTAAATGGAGTACAAATAAATATTACCAAGTTCAAATCAAAAACTGTTCCACTACTACAGTACCAGTCAAAAGTTTGGACACACCTCCTCTTTCAACTATTTCCTTTGTTTTTATTATTGCCTACATTGTCGTACGGGGAATACGCGGTGCGACGGAGAAGACGTGATTGAAGTAACGCGGATCCTACGGAATCGCAGAGGGACCAAAAAGCGCCAGTAAATCAAGCCTCATTCTTCAGAACTTTTTGTTACTTAACTTCGCTGTATAGTGAACCGTACCGAACCGTGATGTCAGAACTATAGTGTGAACCGAACCGTGACCTTTCTGTACCGTTACACCACTCCAAACCTAGTAGTGATGCTGATGTGTGTAAAAATTCCAGCAGCACAGTTGTGCCTGATACACTTGTACCAGTGAGAGACACACTACCAGGTCAGCGTTACTGCTCAAATAACATCTGGTCCCTGACAAATACATGAGGTATAGGTGTACAAGCAGCTGCCAAATACATGAGGTGTAGGTGTACAAAGGAACTATACACCTAAAATAGCAGGGGTTTCTAACAAAGTGGACAGTCAAAGTTAATTTATCTCCCAACTGCCTTAATTGTAAAAAAAAAAAAAAGCCTTGGGGGATTTTTTTACATTTTCTTCATGAATATTGAATGAATAAAATATATATTTATTTATTGATTTACACACACGCACACTGCCAGTCCGCACACTGATGTTCTACATTTGCATGTAAGCAATTTAATATTGACTAAAAATACAGTTAATATTGTTTGCTAAGAAATAAAATGTACAACGTGTTCACCATTTGAGTACCTTTGTTAGCCAGAATGTATCTTTTTTTTCCTCATTCATCACTACTGACCTATGAAAAGCCACCTATTACAATAATAATAATAATAATGACAATGTGAATCACCAGAGAACTGTTAGATATTTAACAAGCTGTTACGTTACAGCCAATGGTATGAACCTAGTGTTTTTAGAATTTGACATGGAATTTGTACCATCATACAACCACTTAATAGGATGCCAGACATACAGGAAGTCTGGTTTCTTTGACATAGTCCTTCACCATTGTCTAATCACTAACTTTCCAGTGCTTAACTAGATTAATTCTGCAGTTTATGAAATAAATGAGTAAATGGCAAAAACCTGCGGTGTGCAAAAACACACATACGTACACAAACGTATATGTTGCTTGGTGTCTCTACATGACATGAAAATACAAAATAACCTGCCTCTGTTACATATTTACCCAAAGATGCTGCAGTCTATATGAACACAATAGAACAATAACACTACCTCAGAAAGTCCAGGGATAAAACAGCCACATTCATCATCCAGGGGTTAAAAATATGCACATAAAAGCCATATATGCATACATGTTTTGAGAATACAGTATGAAAATTTGCTTTGGAAAATGTTTTCATAAAACCATTAACTGTAAAAATATCACTGTCCTGGTAGCTATTTCATTTTCTCCCACTCCACAAATGGTCACTGCAGGTGTAATGTTGCTGCTGGATTTATGAAAAGGAAAGGGTGACTACCCACAGATTTTGTTTACACTTCTCTGGAAATAAATGTGTGGAAATACTTAACTAAGAGAACATTAGAAACCTGATCTCAGCGTGTGATATAATGTGGAGAAAAAACAAGCACATACTGCAGGAAGGTAGGTTTAAAAAAGTATACTATAATGTATGTAAAGTATACTACATCTACAAATAAAGTATTTTTAGGCCTTACTTCCAGTGAAGGGATATATTAATGCTTCAGCATATCAAAATATATTTTTGCTTCCAACTTTGTGTGAAGAAGTTCAGTTTGGGGAAGAAGCTTTTCTATTCCAGCATGACTATGTCCCAGTGCACAGAGCAAGCTCCATAAAGACATGGTTAGAGGAGTTTGGTGTGGAAGACCTTGACTGGCCCATACAGAGCCCTGACCTCAACCCCATCCAGCACCTTTGGGATGAACTGGAACAGAGATTTTGAGCCAGGCCTTCTCATCCAACATCAGTGCCTGACCTCATAAATGCTCTACAGAGTGAACAGGCCACACATTCTCACAAAAACACTCCAAAATCTTCTGAAAAGCCTTCCAAGAAGAGTGGAAGCTGTTATAGCTACAGGGGCGACCAACTTCACATTAAAGGCTATGCATTTGAGTGAAATGTCATTAAAGTTCCTGTTTGTGTAATGTTTAGGTGTCCCAATACTTTTGTCCATACAGTGTACATGCAGGCTGTGCAGCTTTGCATTACCTCCGCCCTCTGCCTCTGCTTGAGCTCTTGCTGAGCAGATTTCTGTTTAGCTCGGTCGCCTCGTGTTGGAGTTTGTTTTTGCTTGTCTTTTCGACAGGCAGGCTCCATCGTCTCTGGTCACTGCTGGGGATTAGTACTTTCTCCGGAAAGAAACCAGTCTAAACTCATGAAAAACATCATAAGTCACTCAACCGTATAGAATGCTTTTCTCAGAGGGCTGTTCCCTGCAGTTGTGTAGTAAAACTAAATAAAATTCCAGTAAAACTCGTATCACACTTGGTATACATTTCTTCTGGAATAATTACTAATATACTGACATTTTAGTTTGAAATCAATTGTAAAATATATCAGGGTAAAAAGAATCAAGATAAGTAGCTGACATGCGGTTAAAACTAAAGTTAAAACAAAAGTCGTGAAACTGAATCTACATCAACAGATACAAACTATAAAGTCCTTTTTATCTTCTGGAGAAGATTAGGCTAATGGATGTTATCGGAACTATAAAATAAATCCTATAAAGACCTATTGTATGCCTGTCTACATTTGTGTGGCTTCTAAACACTCTTATTAATGAACTTTTCTTATTTATTGAGACTTATTGTTCTATCATCTAGATAAACAGAAGTTAGCTTAGCCTGAAGCTAATAGCTATTTTCAACATTAACTGCTCTTCGAAAGTAACATTAAGGAAAGTCCATCGCTCCTACTCACCAAACGTTATTTTAAGCAGATAATGTGCAGATAAAAAACTACAAAATATTTAGTTCTACTTAAAAAAAAACCAAGAAACAAGGTAAACAGCTGCAGCTAGTCTGCCTGCTCCTGGAGTAACAGGTAAATAACCCCGGGTAACAGCAATCACCACGAGACCGTTCCTCTTCACTTTATGCACGTCAGTATTTATAAGTTTACTAGTCTTATAAGTTGTTCGCTAAAAATAATGAAACAATCATACAATTATACAAACAGAGCAGCAGAAAGAGGTCGTGGTGTGTTTGGGTGCTTAGTTTGTGATTTTGATTTGTCCGATTTTGAAAATGAACTCTCCAGTAGTGAAGGAGACCACATGAGGTCGCCCCTGCAGTTCTGTAGGAGTGGTTCAGGCGGTTTACAGGGCTGGGGTTAAATCCCAGTATCTACACTGCCTGTCCAAAAGTTTGTAGACACCTCATCCAACGTTTACTCTAAATCAAGAGTATTAGTAAGGTCCAACAAGGGTATTACTAGGGTCCAGCATGGGTATAAACACCCCCCGAAACACAGTTCGGCTATCATGTGAATTTCTATGGAAATCGTACAAGCTGCGTTTGTTAAACAGATTATCTGTGATATAAAGTAGTTAAAGTCACTATTTACAAGACATACGCAGATGCACCTGTGCAAGTGCAAGTGCTGAGCTTCTGATCACTGTTCAGGTGTTTAGGCTTTCAATCGTGCCCTAAAATTAGTACACCACCTATGGAGTCTGTAGGGGTTCTTTTACTGGCCGTTTCTTTACTGTTGTGTGATGCCACAGTTATCATAGAGATTACTGAGCCAAAGCCAAGTCCAAAGGTTTGCTGCATGTCTGCATGTCATCTGCTGTCACCAGACACATAACAGCAGATATACAACTCAAAATTGATCCTAAAAGATCTGTTATTCGTGATGTGCAGTGTTGAATATTATGGTCTTGCTATTCAAAATGCGACTGATGTAATTCTGTTTATCTAAGTAGAAGAAGGCGTAATTGATCATAGTAAATGTGCATACAGATGTTTATTGTAGGAGAACTGAGTAAAACTGTTGTAAAGAATCATAAAAAGCAGAAGCACAGCTTTTTATGAACAAATCGACAATCCTACTCAGAATGGCCATTTCAGCTGGGACGATGCAATCAACCAACGATTAACTGGATATGATCTGAGAGACAACTGCATTTCATCTTTGTATATAGTGTATAGTTCATTTTGCTGTGCATTATTTGAAAGCCTGAGCTTTAGGCGATTTAAAGAATCAAGCCGAGAGTAAAGTGATTCCTCTTCCTTCACCCAACAATGTAACTCTTCCATTAAATTAAGGCCTATTTTAGGGGATGAAATGTGTGTGAGTGGACATTTTGTGAACAGATCTGTCACAGTCTGGTCCTGGCAGCCACTGCTCTTTCTTTGATATCAGATACCAAGAGTGCTCATATATCATTAAAAAAGGGCAGCAATAGTCCAATTACAGGGATTAATTTGGTGTCAGGTTGTCCGAAACATACGGACCACCAAGTCCGGCTCGCCTGATTTTTCCCCCAAGTAATCCTCATCTATGTAAATATTGGTTAATACGATACCCGGCGGAGCTCGGAGAAGCAGAACGGAGTCAAATAGACTCAAAAGTATGTCATTTTATCATCTGGGGAAAAGAAAAGCAAAACGAACATATGTGTGATACTGTCTTTTATGGGGCTGAACTTTTGGAGCTCATATAGTCCGTCTTCATCCCAATGCCCCTTGGCACTGCTGTGCCACGTGAAATTTATCATGGCACATTCCAATGTGTTTTCTCGGATTCCATTTCCAGCTCAGGAGAGCACTTGCTCTGAAATAATATCCAGGGAAGAACAACTGATCCTAAATACAACAGACCCCCTCCGATAGGTTTTTCCACCCAGCGCAACGTCTTAAGGCCGCTTTTAACTTCTGAGCAAAACGCTGGCATTGGTGGGGCTGGGGCGGGGGGATTCCCATGAGCCACCACTGCAGCCTTTAGGAGAGGTCTCTGGAAACGCAGCCTGAACAAACTGAATGCGGTGGGTCTGCGAGGTGCCGGCCGTAAGCTCATGATGCCAGACTGTCGTCGGATGCATAACAGCAGCTCTGCCCACTCTGACTGCCTTTAACCGACTGTGCTTCCTACCACCACACCCCATTGACTAGAACCGTCATTCAAGGCTAATATGTCTGATGTATTTTTTACTCAGATTGCAAATAAAACAAAGACCTCGAGACGTTTCCCAGTTATGTGAAATGGTGAAGATCGACCGTAAAAACCTGTGGGAAGTTTCACCGTTCATATGATTATCATGAAGCAGAAAATGGTATTGATTATGCATCCCGCACTGAAAGAAGAAGTTGAATTTATTTCACTCAAATGCATATAGTCCACATGAATAAAATAAATCAATAGCTTGGTCTTTCAGTTTTCTCAGTTTTGGCAGTAATTGATGTAATATATTTAGGTAATGTTGCATGAATATAGCAGCAAAATAAAGTAGCAGTATAGGTCTAACTTTTAACTGACTTAGTTGCAAATGTCCTATTTTAATCACAAAGCCTTTTTGAAGGTGATGAAAAGTATACACCTAAAATGTTATATAGTCAATACTCATGTTTCTGGTGCACCAGTAACCTAAACAATCATGTTTTTAAAAGCCCAAAACAATGATGGAATGGTCTTCATCCATGGCTGAAGCTTACTGGAAGATGGTTAATTCAACCAGAAAAGCTGGTAAAAGAAGAAAAATTAAACAGCTAAACAGTGGCCTCCAAAAATGACCATTTGCACCTCTTTCTGCAAGTCTAAACGCATCAAGACGTTCACATAGCTAAATGACTTATGACAGAATTGGCATTTTGAACCTGTTATAGCTAATGCCAGTATGCGAAAACACCCAACCTTATGAGCTTAATGAGCTTAAAAGCTGGACTTGAAGAAAGGAGCATGGCCCAATGAGTTGTCTTTTACTCTTTTCTACATCTGGACAGGATTATGTTTGGAGAAAGCCAAAGGAAGCCTTCAACCCCCATTACCTGTTCCCAACTGTTAAACGTGGTGGCAGGTCTGCTCTTGGTGTAGAACGGCCCATTTCAATAAGAAACTCTGACAAGAACATGTATCTTTAGCAGGATATAAAGTTGTCTGAAAGATAGAAATGTCTTAGTTATAAATGCATTTATTAATATATATAAATACATTACAAAATGTTTATGTTCTATTTTGCATCCCATGTGTGTCACACAGCAAAAAACTGTAGTAGCAGCTGCCTTGACACATATGGCCCATACTAAAGATCACATTTGCAGGTTTGTTAAATGGTGTGCACATTCATTTGCTTTTCAGTGATTATCCAAGTGCATCCCATTTCTTAAATGTGCAAAACCTCTCGATTACCACATTGAAGTAATATTTGGCCTAAGTATACGTCCCACATTTCAACACGCTTGTGATGTTCTAACACACTGATTCAACAACATTAGGCAAGAGCGTTAACAGCATGAGAATACTGGCAGCAGCATGTCCCACAAAGATACGACATATATTGACCTATCCTGATGTAGCCTCAGCAAAAGCATTTCTGGTCAAAATGCAGGTTGTAAAAGTACTCACACTAGTTAATCCATATCCTGCCAAAACGTGTTTGACCCCCAAAAGCCCAGTCTGTTTACATTTAAATTTCATTTACATTTACGGCATTTAGCAGACGCTCTTATCCAGAGCGACATACATCAGTGCTCAAGTAGTCCACATCTGTTCTTCAAACCGGTAGAGCTATACTTAAATCAACAACTGCTCTTCAACCAAGTTACTGGCAGCTAAGTTACACACCTTAACAGATCCTGTCAAAGAAAAGTCAGAGGTTAAAGCATAAGTGTGGAAAACATGGAGTTAAGAGGGTAAGCGTCCAAAGTTTTTTTGTTTTAGTTTTTAAATGAATAAAGAGAAAAATTAATTTGTAAGCAATAACAAGATGCCTAGTTAGTCATCAAGGTTTGACTATTATGTTCGCTGAGCCATGTCCGGGCAGGTTTGAGGGGGTGGGCTTGGGCACGGTTCAGTTGGACTCAGCGTGCATCTAGCATGATCGCTAACCATACCAGAGCACAGAAACTGAATGTGACTGGCCCATTTAACAAACATGATGACAAAGTGATGATGTAGGTCTACGACAGAGGTGCAGTGTTTGGTGGGAATCTGGGCAGACAAAAGATTACAGAACCAACTGGACACCACACAATAACATATCTGGTAAAACTAGTGACTGGGGGTTCAGTATTTGAGAGGACAGGGTGCACCCCATAAATCTGGCAGCTCACTGGACAAGAAGGATAAAGCAGGAGGGACATGATGTCATAAGTGTATGCAGGTCCAGAACATTTAGTTCATTGTGACTGCAGGTCAGCGGGAGGAGTAGGGAGGATGGACAATCATGCTTGGGTATGGTACAAGATGATTGGGCCTAGTGTAAGTACATCCTTTGTTTTGATTACCACACCAACTACTGTCACTGTGAAGTCCCAGGGTAACCATATCTAGCACCTCAGACTTTTCTTCCAGCATTAGAATATGAAAATAATAATATTGCTCTCAAGAATGGCAATTTGGTAGCTAAGGCGTTGTGGTATCTATTCTATAGTATCCATTGTCAACACACAATAATATCTAACTAGTTTTTGAACACTTCAAAGAAAACTGTTGAATAATTACTAAAGATGTGGCCTCAAACTATCATTCATATGCGTTTTTCTATCCAAACGACTTGCCAGAATGTCCAGATCAGTTGTTTGCAAAAACTGTATTCAGACAAAGTGCAATGTGTGTAGAGCTAATCGGAATGCAACTGACAAAATCCTGATAGCTGTGACCAGATTAGCACATCAGCTACAAAAGGTACTGAGCATCTGAGGCTGAGACTAGAAGACACATTAGCAAGTCTATTAGAGATTACTTAACAAGCGCAGTTTGAGGCAAATGTGGGATGATCCAGCCATGCAGTTCATGCAATGATTTCCCAGTCAAAGGCTTCCATTACTTGTTAGCTACATTAGCCTCACAGCTCCTGGGAAAACTAAAGAAACAAACTTCATGGATACAGAAGAGGCCCTGAAGTTAAAAATAAGAAGCAGAAGAAATGGATATTTCATATTGTCGGTGTTGAACACACAGGAGCTCAGCCACGGCGGCGTCCAGAGCTGGCCTGCAAGGCTCTCTTCACTGCCAAGCAAATGCAGCACAACATTGAACTGTTCATTGCTAAAAATAACTTAGCGGCGCGGCCGTGCCCAAAATAAATGGCAAGACTGAGGCGCTCTTTTTTACACCTGTGCACGGTGGATCTTTCCCGCTCCAGCAAAAATGGCATGGCAGCAAGGGAGGAAACTGGTGAGGCGTGGAGAGGGAATGACCTCACTGGTTTGTGGGCTAACCGTAGGGTGGCAGCATTTTTTCGTCAATGTGTGTACTGAGTGTAATAATCACATGCAATAAACACCACAAGCCACATGAAAACTGCTTTTCTCCTGCCCGCAACTCACTCACTTTTCCAAGCTTCCTCGACCTACACATCATATAGACAGAGCGATGTATCGTGGCACTTAAAAGATTGTGCATTGTGCATTCTCTGCACACCAGTTTTACGTAATTTGCTTTAAAAAAATTGAGGGTTTTTCCTTTATGTCACATTTTTATGGCTCGACTGTGAAGCTTTTGGCATAGACAGACAACGTGAAGCAATTAAGCGCTCATTGGAGAATACTCCATAGAAGAAGTGAGAAGCGTGTTTTGCCTCAGTGTTGGCTAAGAGATATGAAGTTTGACAGTTTTAGACAGATATGGAGCCCGGGCCTCAAGGGCTAATGCTAAGTAAGCAGGAGGCCGTAACTCGCAAAGTAAATTGGCCCCATTTTCCACAACAGGGCTAAAAGGAGTAGCGTTTTTAGAGCAGCATCAGATTGGATTTGGAAACTGACACTTGACCTGAACTGTCCCACAGTCTTGGAGTATGTTCCACCTCAAACTGTGTAAGAGGTTTTATGTCTGCAATTAGCTGTGTGCTGCCAATCTTTGTTTTATGCCAGTCATTTCTTTCACAACAGGAATCCTGATGTGGGAAGATAAAAAGTTCAACTTTCTCACATTATCTACTTAGGTTTTAGCCTAAGATTTGTCATGGTGCTGCTCATACACACAAATTCACATCAGTTCAATTTCCTAGTCATAAAACCCAGCACAGGCGCTCACTGTCCACTATAGAACCCCTACCTTCAACTTCCTCTCACTTTATGAGCTCCACCTGACCTGTAGGTCCACTATGTAGGTGTACAATTACAAACTATAGTCCATCTGTTGTCATGCACCAGTAACAATCTACCCACTTATTAATCACTGGTCAGTTTCTGACCACAGAAACACTGCGGATATTTGGGTGGTGGACCATTCTCAGCACACTGACATGGTAGTGACATAGTGTGCTATGAGTGTATCGGGTACAGCAGTTTTTCTGGGGTTGTTACACACATCACTGTCACTGCTAGGTTGATAGTAGTCCACTACCCCAAAACATGCAGCCAAGAGTTTCTAAGTGGTCAGAAATGAACCGTCTGTGAAGGGCTAGAGGATGAATAACACAATCTGTGCTTCAACAGATGGCCTACAGTCTCTAATTGAACACATTTACACACAATGTTCCTCTTATCTCAAATGTCTAAGGCATGTTTAGTGTCAGACTCACCTCTTTAGTTTTGCATAGGAGCTACAAGGCTAATGTAGTCTAATTTGTGAACTCAACTAGGTTTTTAAGTAATCTGAAATGGTAACTTTGACATAATCATGCTGTGAACATGTTGTGGCAGATGTCATATACTGTCATGACATATTATGTACATATATATGACAGGCTCACACAGTAATTGCCCTCACAGATACTATGTCACATGCTATTTTCAGATCATGCCTGTAGTAGTAGTATCTGTCATGACAATTATGGGTAATGATAACATGACACTGTTATTTCAATGAATATGTCATGACAGCTCATGGTCGCATATAACATCATCCATGACACAAAGCAAGTAAAGGGTTGCTGACCTCCGTAAGTGGTTTCTGACAATGTATGAAACACCGTTATCTCTAAAAATTAAAAGGTCGGACAAAACTCAGGCCTCAGACATGCAGTATTCAGGCAAAGTCAAACAATGCCTCAGTTCTCACTTCATCAGGGCTGTTTTGCTAAAGTCGATTTGAGCCATTCAGCAGCGAAAGCCTCACCCGAGCTGTATTGGCTGCCTTAAAAAACAAGGTTTCGCAGGTATGCGTGTGGCAAAAGATGGATCTCATTTTATATGTATTATGCAAATGGGGCCTTGGCCCAGGCCGCTCGGCTCCGCTCTTTTAAGGTAAACAAACCCTGCGGCAATAAATCTTCACTTGTTATTTCCTCAGCTTCACTGCCCCAAAAGTTGATGTTCAAATACAAGATACTGCTTGTTAAACATGATGCCCCTCCCTTATTGCTCCCAGCATCTTCACAGTGTCACGTGAGGTGAGGGGATGGGTGGGGAGGGAGGGGTGTGGGTGGAACAGTCGGCCTTTTAACCCGCCTCATGACAGCCCCCTCAGTGTGTGCGTGGCTGGCTAGGCGCAGGCTTTGGGCCCAGGCCTCTTAACCAGGCGCTGCTACTCATTACTGCTGTTTGTTTTGGCAGTGGCCAGATGGCACTTAAGGAGCACGAGTGTCCAGGCCAACACGCGATATTTATGTTTGGCGAGCATGGACACTGGTTTACCTTAGATAGAATCGATAATATCCTTTCAACAACAAAAAAAAACTGCTCAGAGCAAGGACGAGGACTGAGCGCTTTGTCAGGTCTGGGGCAGAGGAGGGAAAAAAAGGAAAAATACACTACAGGAAACAAATCGAGCATTTTTCTTTTCTCTGCGAGTGTAATTTGGCCCCCTAACCCTCCTAATTTTCTGTCTGGGGCTGCTTGTGGTTTGTCGAGTCGCCTGTGCACGCTATCATGTATAAAGTTACGTTCGGCTGTTGGTCGACGTATACCAAGAATGTGATAAACAATTCAAACATTCTTGAATGCTGGCATGGACGCATGAAGTTACAAAGCCAAAGGTACATACCTCTACACCATAGCCTTACATCAGCAATAATGTGATACACGCTGGCTTAGTGAATTGGCCCTCAGTCTGCACTAATCCTGGCCCAGTGTGTGTCTAACTGTATGCATTATATATTTTGGAAGAGCTGTGAAACCCAAAATTAGTCTAATGAATTGCCACCTAGGCAGGCCAGTAAAACTGAGCAACAATCATAACATTTTCAGGGGCTTTTAAGAATCAATCTATCAAATGCAAAGAAAACAGGCTGGTGTAACAGTTTCTAAAATGAGCTTTCAAAAGGAACAGTGGGACGGTTCACAAAATAAATCCCATTAGATCACTAGACTATCCACACTGGGATATTGTTGGGATGGTTTTGCCAACCATTTGTATGAGCTGTAAGTGTTCCAGCACTTTTATATAATACAAATTACTCTACATGGTGGCGTATAAAAGGATAAATAAATAAATGTTATATTTGGATATTTTGTTTGTCATTTATAGAGATGTTTCTGCAAAAATGGAAAAAGGAATTATTGCTACATCTGGTATAACCATGCTCCTTACTCATCTCCCACAGCACCGCCATGGTTGCCTCTATAGTTTAAAGACTAGATGAACCCCTTCTGATGTTGTAATTCGAAGGTGGGAGGAACTTACTGTTACTGCTTGGAGGTTGAATATTTTATTTCCGCTGTATTCCTGTAGTAACTGTCTTTAAATCATCCTTACTATGAATGACTCACAAGAAGACGAGGGCAACAAGACAAAAGTTAGAGTTAAAAATCTGGAAATCTAGATACCTGTGATGGCAACCTGCATTAATACATATCTATATGAACACAAAAATATAATGTGTTATTTTTTTGCTCTGATTAATGGCACATTGTATTTTATTAGTTATTATGGGTACATTAAGGACATAACGTTGTACATAGTATTGTCAGATGGTTGACATAATTTTGGTTGCTGGATTGAGTGCACACAATCAGGTTACTGTTGTTCTGTCTCTATTAATCAATTTTAAGCTCTGGTAAGTGCTCTTTCTGAATAGGGTCTCCAACCCTAAAAGTCTTGAAAAGGCAAGCCTTCCCCATAAAAGTCGATACTCGTCTTACCACATCATGTGGAGGAGAATGGTTCATGGTGTTAATTATTTACCTACAAAATGTACATTAGATTTGTTATGTGTTTTAAGTAATCTATAGTGACCCTTCTTTTTAGATGGAAAAGATGTTTGAATGGAAATAAGTGTTTTATGCATATGTAGATGAAACTAATGTATTTTTGTCTTGACCAAGCCTGAGACTTTAGATTAGATTAGTTTACCTCAGTTTAGCTCCTAATATGGCTGGTAAAACATATATGGGTGCTCAATAAAGGTAGAAAAACAGTTTTCTTTTTGAATATATGAAATGGCTAACAGTCTGGATTGGTTGACACCACCGCAGCATCTTCATTAGAATTAGCATATTAGCATGCTTTGTGTATTGAGAAAAAAAGATACAAAACAGATTTCTGCATAACATGATAAATTATATATTAAAGCAGAAGGGGTTGGAATGCCCCTTTAACTGAGAAAAATGGGCAAGGTAGAGGGAGGAAATGAGGTCAAGCAACAAGAGGCTAATGCATTAAGAGTAAAAGTTTAAAGATGATTTCATAAATACGCGGCTGATGGGCTCATTAGCAAACTGGACAATAAAAAGACGCATTTGTCCACGGCTGGTGTTTTGCAGCAGACAGAGCTGTGTGTAGTGCAGTGAGGGGTCATGGGTTCACTGTTAAAGTGGGACAACTGAAAACAGTATTTAACGTGTAGCTCTCCAGCACGAGGCAGCTGTACAAACAAAGCGCACGGCTCGCGGGCCGCTGGGGATACAGGTGTAATTCAAACGCATGAATAACCGCAGTGTGGTCTGACTGGCATCTGCCCCGCTGACGTCCAGCCGGCGCACAGCGAAATCAATAAGTGGCACCGAATGAACATGGGCACGAGGAGCTCTGTGAGTTCCTGAGCGGAGTCACGACTGTGCCTCAAAGAATTACAGACAACATGGCGAACATTCAGGTCTTCTGCGACACTCTGAATTTAACCGGAAATCAGTTTGCATTTTCTTTCTTAATGTGAAGTCTTTCAGAGTGGAAATTCAGGGTGAAAATTATTTTTAACAAGACGTGATTTTATTGATCGAAATGTTATTGGATTGTGAAAAGTGTAAGAATTCTACAGCACATTTTGCTAATTATATACTAAATGAAATAATGGCCTTTTCATTCAGGGCTTATATTATGAACACCGTCCCACTTAACCTGAACCAGTGTACTTTTCTAGAGACCGGGGGCATGTTTCACAAAGCAGCATCTGCCACTCTAGCCAGATACCTTGTCCAATGGTAAATGAGGAAAGGGAAATTCCTATTGGGCAATCCTCAGCGTTGGACTAAATGAAATATTCTCCAGAGCTCACTGGATGAGATCCATCCTTCTACAGATCTGGAGACCCAGCAGCCTACTCAAACCTCATCTGTAATGTGTAATGAGTAATATGTTGACATTTCGGGGTCTGTTCCTATGTATTTATGGTTAGTATTTTTTGTCATGATATACAACCCAAGTTAATAATAGTTAACTCTAACATTATCCTTAAGTGCTAGGGTCTGCAAACCTAAAACCACAGCATGACCTGAAATTATAGGTCTAGAAGTGCTGCTGGCTTTCAGAGACTGCAGATGGTTGATGCTGTACTTAACTGCAGGGACATATATGTGCAAAAGTTTAAATCCCTGGTCCCTAAATGAAAATCATTGATACTTCTGCTTGAAACAGCCTTTAACAGATTTTAAAGAATGTTTACAGTGTATTTGCTGAATTGAATATGCTGCCAAAAATGTGGCATCTACAAAAGTTTGGGCACCATTCCAGTCGATCCATCAATGTTTTCTGTAAGGTCTTCTGGCTTATTTGGCTCAATAAGATAAGTCAAGTGTAGACAGTTCCAGAGCATAATAAATTATATGACTCTCCAAACCCCTCAGGGTGTTTTGCTTACAATTAACAGCCATGGGCTCATCTAAGCTGCTGACTCAGGATCTGAAACTAAACATGACTGACTTTTACAAAGCAAGAGAAGACTGTGAAGGATATCTAAAGACTTCCTGGATTGTCATTGAGAAACTGAAGATAAGTATTTGCAGTACATTTAAAACGTTCTGATCCCAAACTATGTTGAAAAAAGGGAAACAAAAAACAATGAAAAAGCGTCTAGAAACATTAGAACCTTTTATAGTATGTACAGTGGCATTCGCATGTCCTGTAATATTGCACGTTGTCACATCCCCCTCTATCACAGGTTGCTTGGTGCAAATAATGAAATATTGTTACTGAAGTAAAACAGCAATAAGTAAATGTAACTACAGAGGACAAAAACAAAAAAAGTGAGCATGCACATTTGGCATCATTTTGCGGATTGATGTTTTTGCCATTCTTCATGATGTCATCTTGACTCCAGACTCCTATTTTGACTCTACAGTGGATTGAAAGTTAGTTTGAAAAATTATTACTCCACAGATGTCCACTGGAGGTTTCTCTTCCTCTCTCTATCTCTGTCTCTGTCTCTCTCTCTCTCTGTTTCTCTCTCTCTGTCTCTCTCTCTCTCTCTGTGTCTGTCTCGATCTCTCTCTGTCTCTCTCTCTCTCTGTTTCTCTCTCTCTCTCTCTCTCTCTCTCTTTGTTTTTCTCTCTCTGTTTCTCTCTCTCTCTCTGTTCCTCCCCCTCTGCCCC
>JBBPCY010000136.1:10804817-10818781 GCA_037974405.1 Brachyalestes nurse
CTCTCTGTCTCTCTCTCTCTCTGTTTCTCTCTCTCTCTCTCTTTGTTTTTCTCTCTCTCTGTTTCTCTCTCCCTCTGTCTCTCTCTCTCTGTTTCTCTCTCTCTCTCTGTCTCTCTCTCGCTCTGTTTCTCACTCCCTCCCTTATCTCAGGCTCGCTTCCCCAGTTAGAATTCAGAGACCAGCAGCAAGTAAACCCTCTCAGACACTCCACTGAAGGCACAGTGCCACGTGGGGTCCAAGAGATGCACATCAAAACATTCACGTTCCTTTAAGATCACACTTGAGATTTCAACAAGGAGAAAATAAATGCTAGGCAAAAAATATGCATTGATATGGGGAAGAATATAGTAAGCAGCACACATATTGTGAAGTACTGTAATCCCTCCACACCCATCACCAACCCCACTTATAGCACGCAGCAATAACACTCATCTCCAAAGGAAGAGAAAACAGTAAAAGTATGTCACAGTCCTTTAGAAAGAGAATTGACCAGTGGCTCTCCACTAGAACTGTGGACATTTGTATCCAAAGGATATCGTTACTTGCCAATATATGGAATAATTCTGTTGAGGGTGTTGGTTTGCAATTTTGGTCCCAAAGGTTCACACTGCCTTTGTCAGATTGAAAGAAACAAATGCAGTTCCCCACCTGTGCTCCAAATGCTGCACAAGCACCTCTCAGTTGTGTAATCTTGCTTTGCACGGTGTTCAGATTGTTTTAGAGATTAGTTAACCTGTTTCCAGGCCACTGTCCATCTATGTGCCTGAACATGAGATGTCATCTGCGTTTGCAAGCAGGTGTTGGCCATCAACTCGCACTGCTTCACACTGATCTGCGTTCAATGCTGGTGCTGTAAGTAAGTGATTTGCGCTCTCTCAAATGATTTATCTTTCACTTTTTCCCAGCGGTGACGCACTTGATGTTTACTTTGCTGGAGAAACACGTTCTGGTGTGCTTTCTGTCATGCTGGTTGGCAGGGGTGACACGGGTCAAAAAATGACTTGTGTTACAAAATCCGTTATCCTCCAGAGACAAGTCGCCTCGTACAAATGATCCAGAAGCATGCAGGCATGTCTTTTTTTAAAGTGATAGATTAGCTAAGTCAAATTTGCACAATTTTACCCTTTCGTTACATGTAGTGTCTGAAATGTGCTTCTTTAGTATTGCACTGGAGCTACAATTCGAATTCAGATTTACCTTCATATGGTAATGGACTTTCATTTCTAAACTTACATACATATTTGGGAATATGCAACAAGCAATTATTGTGATGACATCCACTTGTAGCTTGCAGCACTGTGTCAAGTTATAAATAATGAGCCCTACTAAAACTTACATTTGATGGTCATAACCAAAGTGCTATGTGCATTGGAATGATATTTGCATCCTAAACTAACAGATTCTTTTGTAAGGGTTTACATGTGTGTGCTGCTTATTTGAGCCTGATCAGACAGAATTCATAGTTTCAGTGTTCTCTCACTACAGTTCCCAGCATGCATAACACTAAGGCATCATAATGCAACACTGACTATTTCTGTGGTGTCAACCAATATTCACTGCTAGCCTACACTCTGAACACAAAGGATACAGTGCTTAGTCCCAAATGGCCACTTATTGTCCTACATCACAGCATGGACATGAACTGAGAAACTGAAAAGTGTCCTGTTTTTTTTAAGTGATGCTTAGTAGCACCTTCTGTGAATCCTTAAGGCCAAATCAAGGGAGGACTGCAGCAATGCAGGCTCAGCAGCAGCCTAATAACCAAAATTCCTTGGGATACAGGCCAGGACTGAATAGAGAAATGTTTACAGTGGACAGCTGGCTAACATGAAGAGGAAGAAGACATTCAGATATTTTTATTGAACTGCTCTAAGCTTTTAATGTTAAATCTTTTTTCTAATTTGAAAATACTAGTAAGAGTGATACACTCAGTGCGGCGCATGCAGAGCCTGCCTGTTTTAAAACTAACCAAAAGCATCACTTTAACTAAAGTTCACAACTAGAAATGTGACTTGCAGAAAGTAACTGGTGAACATCTCTGCTATAATATGCTCTTTTGTTTAAAAAAAATGAGAAATGTATTCAACTGTACAATTTTGATGCAATTAAGAATTAAAGTAACGAACAAAAATGTCTTGGTTGATCCACTACCTTTGCTGAGAAAAAGAAAACTGAGTGAAACTGATTTATGGTGCTTTAATTCCGAGCTGAGGAGGCTGTTTTCACAATGGCTACAGTTGACATACGGATACACTGGGTTCATTATTTTTAGAAAGAAAGCATCTGTGGACCCGAATGCCTCCCTGTGACGCAGCAGAAGTCTTTACATATCCCGGCTTATTAAAAGCGCATTTCTTTGCTTGTGTTGTAATGGATCGTATATGGTAATATTTTTCAATTCTGTTTGAATTACAGCCTTGGTAAGGAAAATAAAGCTTGTGGTAGCAAAGTACCAAGCCAAGGGCTAACTCCACGTGAGGAGCGCAGCGTTTGGGCTGCGTTCAAAGACACATATCTATTAAATGCCCCGTGAATCATAAAATGCACATCAACTCAACACCAGACGCAGACCCTGTCCAAAACGCTGAGATGGAATTTTTGCAATGAACTTTCTCACCCCCCCAGTGCACACATATATCCTTGGTCTGGGGATCCAGAGTCCATAGATTTGACTGAGGAGACAAGAAAGGACATGAATAAGTGAGTGATATTTTTTGTTGCTGTTATTTTGAATAAGGTGCTTCGTCCATTTGATACTGAAAGAGTTGATGCATTGAATGTAATGGGTATCACTTCTATGTGGAAAAAAAACACTATATCAACACAAACGGATCCAAACTTTAGTGAACTGAAAGGCAAAATGGCGTTCATGTAACATCATTCATGTGAAAATGATATACACATTTGAATGGAATAAATTCAGTGCATGATACCTGGTACTTACTTGAGTAAATATATATGTTGTGACTAGATGTCTAATGTGTTTCATTTGGTTTCCTGCCATTTATTTCCCCCATATTGTGTGCTGCCTTTGTGTTTGACATATTCATGAGCATGCAGACTTTGATGGCGTTTTCTGTTAGTCACGGTGCTGTTCAAAAGGAACTGCTTGTTCGTTTGGAATTGGTCTCTGAATGGTGGAGAACAGAGAGAGCCCAGCAATGAAAAATAGTTTGGCCGGAAATCAATGCTTTGGTCACGCATTCACAGATGCACACTATCCTATTTAAACATAATGGAAACAGCCGTTACGTGGGGTTTGCAAGCAAGAGGTTTTAATATAGAGGCCTGTGCTGACCCAGCATCCAGGGACATTAGCATTCTTGCTGTATGGCTTCTACATGGTGTGCAGCCATATGTAAATGCTGTACAAGTGCATGGCGGTGGATCTGTCCTTTTTTGATAGCGTGAGCTGAAGAGAGTGCACGGCCAAAAACACAGTTAATGCTGTGAAAATCTTCAGATAAACTCCTGCAGAGTGAATCCATTAGTTTAATGGCCCAGAGAACTTTGGCTTTAGCCACCAGCACCCTCTCAGTATCACTATGTACCAGAGATAAAATGCACTTCAGACTTCTTTTCATCTTCTCTCTCATGGCCTATTAACTTCTGGGTGCATCATAGGTGGTTTAGATAGATGTCATCAGCAAAAAAAAAAACATGAAGAAACTAACTAGATTAGCAGCATTTGAGGTTTTATTTAGATACTATAGGTCTTACAGATAGATAGATAGATAGATAGATAGATAGGAAGGATGGACAGACAGATAGACGGATATACCAACATGTATGTAGATAAATATAAATATGCTGATGGACAGGTAGATGGACCCCGAGAGACTAGTCAAATAGCAGCTTCTAATCCAAAGCTTGCCATGAAAGTTGAGTCAGACTATTACTGTCGGTTGTAATTTTCTGTAATACTGAAAATCCTGGCAATAACATCACACCATTTAGCCAGCTAACACTGGCTCAAAACCACACTGCATTAACCAGCTAGAATGAGTCTCCAGCATGAGTTTAGCAAGATGACAGACAGTCACTGATATTATTTATGGCTATCACAAGTTATAACATAGATAAAGAATATACCCTACATTTACAGAGGCTCGCTCGGTCCATTGTTTTGGGACCTGTGGTACCGACGGTCTAGCAGTAGAGGAGACGGGGTGATCAGTTTATTTTGAAATGCAGGACAATGTTCCCATGATCCGTGTACACAGGAAATGAACTCCGAGGGTTTTCTCACTGAAGCTCTCTTGCTTTCCCAGAGTGTTACACTGCTACACAGTTTCCCACATTAGAGTGACGTGGCTCGACTCTGGGCTTTTCCACATTACTGCTTCAAACCTGGTATACCATGTCCATGTTGGAGCATGTTGGTATTTAATATCTAATATTATATACTGGTAGATTAGTACTTTATTTAAAAAATCCCTACAATTCTTACACCACTCTGAGCTTGGGAATCGGTCTCACTTGCGGACTGAAAACAAACCATTACTGAGAAGGCAATGAAGCACTGGCTTCGAGGTGGTGGGCAAAGCCAGGAGTGAGGGAGATGGACTAAACCAACTCTTTGCCCCTCAATTTAGACTGCGCTTACAGTGAAATCATTCAGGTTTGGTTTTTTTTCTTGTCTGCGATTCACGCGATCCGCTGTGTTTGCTTTTAAACATGTGGTTCGAGCCTGGCGAACAGGCCCAACTCAGATTATAACTTTATATTAGGGTCCTAGGGAGAGTCAATTACAGCCAGTCCTGTTAAATAAATCAGGGTGGAAGAGAGGAAAAGAAGGAAATGGCACAGCGCCCTTCCTTAATGTAGATTTGTGAATCCTTGCTTGTTTTAGTGCTGTTTGAATATGTCTGAGATTCATTTCCCTCTGCACTGTCTGGTATAGCAATCAGTGTGTGAGTATGTACAGTATAAAGTCCCTGGGGAACGATGGCCAGTGCTTTAGTGTTGTTGAGAGGCCACATAATGAAGTAGTATTGTGGTGGCTTGGGCAATGGATGAGTTTGGACAAAAATATTGACTTTTGGCAAGGAAAGGAAAGGGCCTTATTTCTGCAGTAGAACACCTACCATCTATCCATCTATGGGGGTCTGCTTGAATACTTGATTGGAAGGAAAAGGTAAGGGTAGAGAGTGAGAGAGTAAAAAATTAATATATAAATTTGAAAAAAAAAAACAACAGACAAGTACACACATTAAACAAAACCCAACTCATTTACGGACACAATCACTTGTTCCTCCAACGGTAGGTTAGCCCCACCCATTCACAATGTCATAAGGAGTGTTTCAGTCTGGCTTGCTTTCTAAACTAGGCACATTACACAGCAGCCAATCAGAACAGAGATAATTTACATACTTAAAAGTACAGCGAGAAAAGCAGCATAAGAAACTATTGGAAATGGCCCTCTAATGATGTTTTTGTGGCATATAAAACTGCATTAATACCATAAGTGTCAATGAAAAGCCAACTGAAAAGGTTTGTATTAATATTGTGAAATAGTCTGAGTGCCTCATAAGTGAAACTTAACTGTGAACTCTCTAGTTCAGAGGCCATAACACAAATAGAGGCCTCTCCATTTTTCTGTAGTTTACGTGAAGTATTTGGAGATCTCCAATCAAGTGAGTGAGCGAGTGAATGTGTACAATGTTATACTACCACTCATAAAAATGAGCGCTAGCTAGAAAACCGCTAATGAAAAAAGAAGTGTTTGTACAGGACGCTAATGAGTAGCAGACTGACAGGGGGACAGCCTTCCTGCAGTTAAGGGCAAATTGGGTCATAATTACCCACTCATTGCCGCAGCACACTGCATGTCGAGTACAGGGCCCTACTTAGCTAACTAAGGGAGGCTCCATGTTCATGTTCCGACTTAGTGACTGTCACCATTAGCTTTAGCAGCGACGGTGAACATGCCAGTCTAAACATAGTAACCGCTAAGCAATTATGAGAAATTTATTGACGTAACTGATATCTTGCAAACATTTTGCTTGTACGCCCTTCAGTAAACAGAGGCCTGATGGAAAAACGCAGCCATTTTCACCGGCCCGTAATTAGCATCCAACTGCGCTCCGTCTGCCACCTGCCCGTCAAAGTGACTGACGTGCCAGCATCCCAATGGACCGCAGTCTTTTTCAGTCCCCTCCAGAGGGAATTAGGGAGTGGGCCACTAAATTGCCCCAATGGCGTTTACGGCCCTGAGTAAACAAGCCCTGGCATTTCTGGTGCGGTATCTCCAACTTGCACTGGTGCCAGGAGTACTTTCGCTAGAGCTCGGAGCCGAAAAGAGAGTTAAGAGGAGATTCTGATGCCAGCTGCACTGACTGCAAAACTCCAGTCAAAGCGAGAGCGTGTCAGCCCACGTTAAAGCAGCAATATATTCATTTAATCATCTGTCCATCCAGCCATCAGTCATTCAATAACACGCTTGTGGTTTGGATAGAACAGGAGAATGTTTCAGAAAGGCAGAAGCCTGGTAGCGCTGTTTCGACCTCACAGGATTCAAGACGCTGGTGTTGGGGGCTGGTCTACTGCTTGTCACAGAGTAGCTGCCTTAAAACTTTAAAAAGCAGTGATTTTGATTTAATTACAGAAAGTGTACTGATTAAAATTGATCGGGCAGATTGTTTAAACGTAGTCCAGTGCTGATTACAAATTGCATGGCTAAAATCTAAGATTATTTGGAAGGTACAATCTAAACTGATTGTAATTTTGGATTGTTTGACCTAATTTTTGGCAAATGAAGTTTCATGAAGTTCTACCATCTGAAGATACAGCTTGCATGTACACCATGTCTAAATGTTTGCAGACATTTTACTAAGCCAGCATTTCTTCTAAAATTAAGTGCTATTGGAATATTAGTTCCAAATCAAAAAAGCCACTCTTACTCATATCAAACATATTGGATGGAGCTCCATTTCTCCAGAAAATGCAGTTCTACTGCTCCACAGCCATGGGCTAGGCCTGATGGACAATTTATGCACTTGAATATATGTGTCAGCAACAGGGAGGCTGGTGGCCCGGTGGTCAGGGAGTTGCTGTTTGAATCCCAGGACTGCCAGTGGCACCACTGAGGTACCCTTGAGCAACATACAGCAAGATTCAGGTGAATTCAGGGTTAAACACAGGACACACGTGTGACAAAAATGGACGCTAAAACTTTTTTAAAGTGGCTGAATTCACTAATTAGAGGTGGACATACAGTGTAAGTGTTATCAAAGTCATAGTGACCTGTTAGGGAGTTCTTTGAAAAATGTGCATAATTAAAAATGAATAGACTAATTGTGATCTTTTTTTGTAATAAGATTTCTGTATTAAGAGCACAGGCTTTATTCAGTCAAGGAGATGAGTTTACATACTGTGAGCCAGGTGGAATAAAGTTCAATAATTGCTCAATTCAACACTCATTATTGATACTGGTACTGTCATAGTCTGTGCCATAATCTGACAACATTTCTTTTTAGCTTCAAACAGAGTCCAGGTGCTAAAGGCATTTAACCCCTTCAGTTAAAACGTTTTCCTTAAGTAACGACTAATGTGTAATTTAAATTGTCTAGCAGCCATTTACAGGGGACGACATTGTACCAATTAGATATGAAATGTTATAAGATTACAAAGAAAAATATTGCCACTGGATTGTCTGGGTGTAGCAGGCCACTCTATAATCCGATACAGATTTGAATGCAAAACATTTTTATAAAAGAAAAATACATCATATCTTATTTACCTTCTTGCACTTTAGCCATGATTATTCAGATATTGGTAAATACCGGCATTGATAGACTTCATTCAATGTCCACAGCAGCTTACAAAAAAGCTTATGTCTGCTTGTAAACTGTATTCCTAAGTTAGCACAAAGAGTCAAGGGTCTAAATGGACCTCTACTCTAAAGACAAGAGTCTGGTATCACACTTTTGATGAGTGAAAGGTTAATGTATAGATTTTTTTAAAACAGGGGTCTTTCGTCAGCATTTGAAGAACTGGCTTCCATGAATAAGTCTTTATGCTTGTGTTCCTTGCATGAAACATGGGGGAGTCAAAACAAGTTTTATGTATCCAACTAAAATATGCCCAAAAGTATCCAAACATCCCATGTAATTGTTGAATTCAGCTACTTTCAGGTATCTAACACAGGTATTCAAATTCACAGCCTTCACAGGAGAGTAGTGGCTGTTGCTGCTGGGAGGAATGAACAACTATACTCATGGACTTGATTTTAGAAGAAAGTGTAGACAGCTACATACTTTTGGACAAACAGTGTTGTAAGGCTTGACAGGTTTGAGAACCAGTGATACTGCCGTTGGGCAGGGAGAGGTTGGTCCATTTTTGGAGGTCCCACCACACAACTTTTTCTAATGTATTAGTCCCAGAGTCAGAGGTCTTGTGGAGTCCATGCCTTAACAGATCAGAGCTCTTTTGGTGGCACAAAGGGTATCTGAACAAAATTAGGCTGGTGGTTTTAATGTTGTGGCTTATTGGTGGATATAAATTTTAAATCTGACTTGCAAATGTTTTGTATGTCCACTAGGGACCAAAAAGCCACCTATGAAAGCTAACAAGAAGATCCTTCGCAAGGACTAAAGTATCTGTGTGTGGGAGGTTAGGCTGGGTTACTCAGGTTCTTCAAACTGAGCCGCTGGCCCCCGTGGGAGGCCTTGTGCTCCTCCCGAAGGCTGTGAGAGTGCGGTAAGCGATGAGGGCTCCATTTCATTAGTGTGAATGGCAGGGTTGGAGCAGCGGCTGGTGTGTTGATAGGGGTGTGTTTTGTAAGCGTGACGGTGAAGCGGGTGACTCTCGCACCCTGTGACTCTCTCTCAGCGCTGCTGTCAGGTGTTTCTGCTGTACTGTCAGGCAAAGGGTCTAACTGACCTGCATTTGAAGGCATAGGCCTGGCACTCTGTCATTCTGTACTGTCAATTTGGAGTCTGCATTTTTTACTTTTGATGTACAAAAATGACTGAAACATGGCAAAAAATGTAATGTTTAGGGGATCAAATTGAAAACTTAATAAATGAATTGCCATGGATTGAAATAGCTGAATTTGCACATGTTGCAATCAGCTACTTTAATGCAATTGCTGGAAATCACAGGGATAATTACTTGACATGATCCATAAGACATATTTGTAAGGCACGGATTAACACGTAGTACAAATTAACAATGCTTTCGCAAGGAGATTTCAGTTGGATTGCTTGTCCTAGTTCATTTAAAGGCTTTTTATGCATTTCTCGCTGCAGTTGTAGTCCTGGGCTTGTCTGGCCTCTGCATTTGCAGCTGGGACATGTGGTGACACTTTCTCATCCCATATGGTCCAAACAGGCCTCCCTCACCAGGTCCTGAACTGGGCAGAGGGACTGTGATGTGGTCAGAAACAGATTAAGCTTATTTGTTTCAGTATCTCTTTGTTTTGGTTCTCGTAAATACCGCACGAGACAGTTTCTTTGGTTTCAATAAGGGGTGAGCCGATTTCTCAAATGTTGGATGGCGCTGACACAGAACAGAAGGTTGTGCAGAAGGGAATGTTATGAGGATTAAATTTACCCCAGTAGGGTAGCCTGGATGGTGTTTGGTTTGGTGGGCAAAGGAAACTTTAGATGGCCGAGGAAGTCACTGATTCTTTAAGGTAGGGTTCATTTGCCAGAAAGCTCCAAAATGATGAATGTATTCTTGTTACATCAACTTAAAAAATCCAAAATGCTTTTTGTTCTCCTAAAGTTACTTTTTTGTAGATAAACGGTTATGATCCTATCTGTGACTCCAGTCTTTCTCTACATACTCAGTAGATTTGGAATAAATCAGCGCATTGAGCATATAAAAGTTTGTGAAGGCCAGATGATGGGTGGACTTCAGATGAAATATGAGCTCATCTGATAAGAGCTCTATCGCATTTGCCTTGATCTGTTGCAACCAGATGTGCGTCTGTCCCAGGCCTGACTTTATTGTGGAAGGTATGAATTCCGCCTCTTGATGGTCTCTATCTTAAGGTGTTTTAGCAAACCAGAGATTGGAGAGGAATCCTTTTGGCACAACATATGAAGGCCTCGAAGCGAGGGACCCTCTGTGTGTGTGTGTGTGTGTGTGTGTGTGTGTTACCGTCACGCCACCTGTAAAAACCCCAAGGACCAATAAATGTGCCAACATTTTCTTTTCCTCACTCTCATAACCAACTTGGAGCTAGTAACTGAATCATTCATAGCAGTTACTGGATAATAGGCCTTAAATAGCTGAATAGGGTTAAGGAGATTAATATATAAAGATAAAAAAATGTAAGAGAAATGACCAGTGATAGGCTAAACAGGGGTCTACAGGTAACTGCTGGCAAGTGTAAGTTGTTTTTTTTCTTTCCTCTCTCCGAGCTGCAGACTGGGTGCTTGGCGAAAGCTTGCTCTCACAGCTGGTCATCATTACTGCCTCGGCATGCATGACCACCTGTTATCAATAAAGCACTTTCTCGCTCTTTCTGGGTCTGGCCTGTCTGCAGTACTCAGCGCTGGCCCTGCTACATCCCAGAGAGCCGAGAATACCCTGCTGCTATCCAAAGGGCCACATTCCGCCCAGATACATGGGAATTAATCATTTGAAAAGGGGGTAAGCCAATACGCATTACTTTAGGGTTGATGAGCACGCAGGCGAATTAGCTGGCGCGGCCTTGGGACCTTATGTGGAAGTGAAAGCTCATGGGAAATGGCCTGTTTTAAAAGAAAAACCCAGCCATGTAACGTTTCTAAGATAAATGTGTGTTATGGGGGTTGGGTGTGGGGTTTTGGGGGGGCATATACTTCTTCCTAATAGTCATCGTGATCATCCTAATAGCAAACACATAAATCAAGTGGACCAGATGGGGCGGAGAAGAGCTTGCAAGAAGTCCTCCAGAGCTATTGTCAGTTGAAGTGAATTGAAGCACCATGGGGAAAGTTTTATCAGAGGCCGTTGCCAGGTTTAGCAAATACACTGTAACTTTTAGTACTTCAATAGCCTACGATGGTTTAGTCTTGCAAGCCAGACCTCTGACTATCCTCACACGCTTACAAGTGGTCAGAACCTGCCTACTTAGACAGAAAAAGGATGCTTATCTGACATGCTCTAAACATTGTTTTTGCGTGATGTGTAGGGGCAGGCTATTGTTCAAAAAAAGATTTTTTTTTACTTTTCAGATGTTTACATTTGGAATTAAAATCCAATCATTGTGATCCAGTTCAGATTCCATGATCAGATCATCATCTTTCCAGGACACTGCTGATATATAGCCAACGTAGAATAGGCATGGCCTCTACCAGCTGTGTTTAAGCTGTGTTTAAAGGCCTTTCTAAAACATTTTGTAATCGTAGCGCAGAGTGCTCCAGGCATTTTACATTACAGAGATAGAGAACGTTTTGTCGAGTGGCCAACTAGTCACAGTCAAATAATGTGGAAAAACCACATAAAAATGATAATTCTAATTTCTACTACCGCCCCCTTGGGATTCTGGTAGTACTAAGCTAATGCCAGTGCTTCTGAACCTTTTTTTGTCGGCTAAACTTGAACTTCCGAAGCTTATAAGATGAATTTCTAGAGCAATTTTTCCAGGAAAGAGTTTTTTTTTACCAACTGACAGAAACCCACTGGTGAGGATGTTGCTCAGATTAGTCAGTGATATGTCCAGCACTTCCAGAAGGCCTAAAGTGAAGTTTTCTTTTAGGAAATCGATCCCAACCATTGGAAAACCCGTTTGGTTAGTCATGTTCCACTTATGTTGATGGCTGATTGGACACATTAGGCCTGAATACAATGCATGAAGGTCTCACTTAGCTATATCTACTTGGATACCAGAATTAAAATAATTCTGATTGGATAGTTTTCCAATAAGAGTGTCCTTCTTTAAATTTGTAAGCCTTTATTTAGATACATGTGCGGATGCCTTAAAATAGTTAAGACTGGAAAGAGACTGGAATGATATGGAAAGTTTTGGATGGAGCGCATGTGGTGTTAGAGAAGCTGATCTGAACACATTCCAAACACAAATATACACAGACAAATTCAGGAAGCATTTTAATGTGCTTTAAGTGTAGTAGAGGCTTTGAAAATAGGATGCCATATCAGTGGACGGAGCCTCAGAAGCAGAGAAATGGCTGCAGTGGCTTCGGGAAACATTTCAGTCCCTCTGAGTTATATCCTCTTTTAATGCTGTGTGAATTATATTATTAGTGATGCTTTTGGTTGGGAAACTTATCCATGGTTGCCTAAGAAAGCCATGGATTAGGTTTTAGCAGGAAAAATGCATGTTCTTTTTAATAACAGCCCCATTCATTCAAGCCTTATTAACAGGCAGGACAGACAAAACAGGAACTACACTGGTACACGCAGCAGAGAGAGAAGGGGCGCACCATCCACTGCTTTAGACCAACATGTGTTCCTCAGCAACACAGTGTGGCTCATCAAAGAAGAAGGAAAAACATCTGCAGGTAATGGCAAAGCCATTTTCAGTGCTCAGACGCTTAAATCCCTATTTGATTAGCCAGTTTGCATACACTCAGATGTTTAGTTTATTTGGTAATAAATGTGAGGAGGAAAGCTTCATCATGGCCCATTAATTTGCTCCTGTTTAGAGTGGGCCATGTTTGGATGTGATGGAGTTTCTGGCTGATGGCTTTATGCTCAGGCTATTAGCAATGATTGTGTGCATACACGGCCTCACGACATCTTCAGATGAAGAAACTGTTGCTCCAAACACTGCGCTCAAAGCCATGAATTATGGCCAGACTGACTTAGCAATTGAAATACATTTTTAAGATGATGGCTCCTAAAAGTGATTGGCTTGGATGTGTGTTTCTAAGGGAAATAAAGAATCTGTATAGAAAGCTTACAGTATTTAGAGGTTCTTTAGAGGTCAAGATTAAACCATGGAAAGGTTTATTAGAGAACATGAAGTGGTTCTTCTATAGCGTCGCTCCAAAGGACCGGATGTCATTATCTTAGGGAAACCATTACAGCTTTAGTGGTATTTATTATTGAAAGTGTGGAGGAGTTAGTCATTTTTATGTTCTCATCAAGAACCTAATGTGAAAGATGTTACTCATTTGGTAGAGTAGTTTTCATGTTTTGGAGAGGAGATGAAGCTTGACAAATGCTACATTAAGAGCAGGCTTTTATCACCAGCTGCCGTGGCACAGAGTGTGTGATGGGTACAGATTTAAAGGTAAATAGCTGTCTATGAACAGGAGAGAGAGTGTGTGATATATGTACAAATAAAGTAAAAACAAGTAGTGTTACCATAGTGAACTGACATTAGGTAGAGGAGCCAGTGTTGTGATATTACGGCTCAAACTAGAACTGGCAATCTGACGGTATTGATGCATCACATAACAACATATCCTAATTGATTTTTTTTTCTGAATACATCATAATATTGTCAATCAGTGCAGCACAGGGTGTGAGTAAACGATTCACCCAAATAATGCCAGGGGATCTTGCTATTAATGTCTAGGAGCTAACATAAGATGCAGAGAAACAGTCTGTAATTCTAAACAAAAAAAAATGCACCTATATGGTCCGTGGAGCTGACAAATTATTGTTTTGTTTCAAAATGCAAGCTGTCATTTACGTTTTATCATAAATAGACCAATTAAGGTGTACTGGACAAACAATACCCTCTTCGTGGAGGAGAAGGGTACTGGGGGTGCTGCCGCATCACCATTAATATGATGCTTAGTAGGGGTGGGAATTAAAATCTATTTTAAGATGCATCGCGATGCGGAAATGAAAGACTCTGAATCGATTTAAAAATGTTAAAAATCGATTTTGTTAATGGTAATTAATGCAACGTTGAGGAACAAAAAAAAGCGGCACTCGGAGATGCAGTGCCCGGCCAGACCGTCTCTGGGGTGCACATAACAAACACGAGACGGAGGAGCGAGATATACAACCAGCTCCCTCAACATTAAAAGCAGGCGATTGGAAGTACTTTGGCTTTT
>JBBPCY010000136.1:10820922-10832492 GCA_037974405.1 Brachyalestes nurse
GGCTTTACACATATCGCAATTTCTAGCCACTGCAGGACCATAATCAGGCTAGGGGAACTCGTATTAATGTTAAAAAAATCTCACAAAGTGAAATTTTCATTTCATTGGACCTTTAAAATCAGTAACCTCCCTTACATCTCCCACAAACGCCCCCACTGTCCCCCCACAACCCCCCAAGACAAAAATACAAGTAAGCAGCAGCAGTGGTGGCAAAGGTTAAAGAAGGCCACGGCCATGCTGTCGACAGACATCGAGGTGCCCCCCGTTGACAAATACGATCACACTGCCACCCCTCTGTAGACACAAACATCCCTCCATCAACAAAAACGATGATGATTTGTTTGTCTGTGTGTGAAGTGTGAACCTAGCAATTGTCCTTACAGTTTAGGGAGTTAAACGTTTTGTTGTTTTCAGAACTTGCTTATGACAATCTGTAGTGCTGCTCTTCCACAGAATCTAGCTTGGCTGGGACACCAGCCTTTTCTGGTTTCTGTAACAAATTGCATCGCTTTTTGCCCCTGTCACACAGACCCTGTCACTTTTTCTCATGCCACTCGCTTTCCATTGGCTGTTTCCAGGTTTTTGGCACCGGTGGGCAGCAAACAGCCTGTGACTGAGAGTGATGTGCTTTTACATGTTGTGCCTTTAAACCCTCTCGGCTCCCACGACAGACTCCACATTCTCAGGCCGCAAATTACCATTCAGGACGTGGCGGCTCTCGTATTTAAATACAATGTTACCGAAGTGCTTTTGATCAAGAGCAGTCACAGTGACAGGCCAGAGGTTTTTGATGTAGCCGGCCTCGAGTGACGCATGTTTTGACTTCATTAAGTGATACAGGGTGGATGCCGAGTGGTTGTCTGTTCTCAGCTCAAAATCTGCAAGTGCACAGGGCGCTAACGTAAATCCCCCCAGATCGGATCCAAACACAGTAATGACCAAAGCTGATGAATTATACACAAGCACAACACATTTTAAGATGGCTTGGTAAAACAGAAAACAGAAATCACTCGGCACCCAAGCTGTATTTATTTTCAACGCTAACGCATTGGGGGTCGTGTTATGATAAAATCCTGTCAGAAGTAATTTGCGCTTATAATCACGTGCCTTGAGGCTTTAATTGAAGCTTGGCTTATGAGGGGCAGCTATCAAAACACAGACACACTCAGTAAAACAAAATTAGCTTACCCTTGCTCCTAATTGTATCTTAGAGGCTTTAATCATCCCTTTGAACAGCTCATTCGTCTCCTTCATCTGATGAGAAGCATTGGAAGGTCTTGTATACTTGTGGGAGAGGGAAACACATCTGTTTAATCACTACACTCCTAACATCTTCACCTTCAAATCAACCCAGAGCTGGAGGAACATGGAGAAGAGCAGAGATTCAGCTATTCCTAAAGACATGGTAACCAAATGAAATTTCCTGAACACACATTTTAACCAACAGTATTTTCCTAAATTGTTGCTTAAAAGGGAATTCCACCAATTTCTCTATAACTGAACTGTTAAAATATAAAAAACGCCATTCAGAGTGGTTTGAAATGTCCAATCTTAGAGAACCTTATGGAGTCAGAATTATTCACAGCAGTGAAACTAGACCTCTCAAGAGGTCAATGCCTGTAAAACCTACCTCACAGAAAGTTATTACATGGAATGTTTATGTATACGATGCCTGATATCTGAGAAATTCTTTTATGAGAGTTTTGAAAAGGTTTTGGCCTGAAACATATATCGCCAAACTATATGCCCAAAAGTTTAGGGACATCACATCTAGGAGCTTATTAGGAATATTGATATTCCAAAAGTATGGCCATTAATATGGAATTACCTCAGGGAGCTGTTCTTGTGACCCCATCTGTTTCTTACTCTGGGTGAGCCACTCCTGACGTACTTCACATATCGACGTTCTGTATAGACAACAAGCAAAATGAGGGTCCCCTCTATCAAATATTGGCAAACTAACAACAAAAAGTTCATAGAGTAGATGGTGACTGGGAACATCGTGGGAACTCCTTGGTGTTGGGACAGAACTGCTCTCACTCCAACTCCTGAAACATCCACCTCTATGATGAATGAAGGGTGGAGGAGGGGTGCTGTCATGATATGATGTTTTAGACAGGTGAATGGCACTTTAGCAGCAGGTGACCAGGTGAGGGAAGTGAGGACTGCTACTACCATGATAAAGTTCCTGATAAACTGGCTGCAGTAGTGAGCAAATCCCAGGAATCTTTGATCTTTGATCATCTTGCGTGAAAACCAATCTTGCACCCTCCCAGCCCCCTTCCTCCACACCTTCAGCTGTGATCATGTACCCTGGGAAGGAACTTCACCTTGACATGTAAGCTGTGCTCCCAAAGTCTCCCTAATACAGAACTCACATGACGGCATACAGTGTGAAATCATCATCAGCTGACCAGGTGTTAACTATTAAGGTGTTTACATATCCAGGCCTTTACTTTAAAATCAGAATAAAATCCAACACAGCACTCACCTCTTGGTTTTCATGGCCCCATGTTGCCTCTACCATGTATCAGCAACAAAAAAAATAAGATTAATGCCCATGCCTCTGGTATGGTATATTTTGATTTTTAAAACAAATACTCTGATATTGCAGAAACTATTATTTTATAAAACTTCACAATATTAACACCAATGCAAAACTTTTCCAAAGGTGATGTTCATACCAACAATGGAATGAATGGAATCTCTGAGGACTGCTTCAATGTACTGTTTTGTCACACTTCAGTGACTTGCCCTCATCAATTCTCCTTCAGGGAATCCTGAATGCCATTTCATCACTCTATGAACTTAAGTGACTCCTTCTTGAATTTCAGATTGATCATGCAACATGGATTTTGTGCATTCCTTTATGTACATCATTAAATATTTCCAAACTAAGCCATTTAATAAGTTACATTTGAACTGGGTATAATGTAGTATTTTACTACCATTGGGAAGATGTGTATTCTATGTCATCTCTGTCTGCCTCATAATGATTTTCATTACAATGTTTGCTTAGCTAGCTAACCCAGCAAAGAGCAAGTGCACACTATTCATAATTTAATCCTCATAGTTCCGTAGTAGGTTTGGTGATCCGGTAAACCTAACCATGATTTAAGAAGTCCCTTTATGTTTTTCACATAACTGACACGTCATATAAAGCTGAGGAAACAGGGCCCTGGAAACAAGATTGTTGGTGTGAATCTTGTGTTGTGCGCCAAACTGTGAGATTCAGACTCTAATATAGTTACCCTTCCACTGTTCTTGGCTGCTTACAATGTTAAAGTCCTCAACCTGAAACAAAAAAATATTTTGTCCAGCAGTGAAAGCCAGAAATGCTAATATTAGCTAAATCAGAGCTAAATAGTAGCTCAGAAGCTAATGATGCCATTTGCTAAGCTCTTAGCTAATCAGGATAACTGGTCAGCACAGATGCATTAACCTCTCTGGAAGTGGTGTGGACCGATAATGTGACAAACCTGTATGTTAAAAGGGTTGATGCAGGAACTCCATTCAGGCTACAGCTCTCTGGTGACCCTCAGTAAGTATCGACACATCCTGCTCCATTTGACCTCTGTAAGTGATCAGCTCGAGGCAGGCCATCACATTACATTCTCTCCTTCTCCTTAAAAGCTCATCCTAAGTGGAATGCACTGTCTGGAGTCAGTCTCTTTAACGCAGCAGTAATAAAACCCCATGGCTTAATGCCCACTGCCTCTTTAAGGCTGTATATTGCTGGGGTCTGTCTCTCTGCTTCTGGAACACCTCAACATTGGTTTAATATGTGCTAGTATGTGCATGTGTGTGTGTGTTTGTGTATATCTCTGAGCGGGAAAGGCTGAGAGCAGTGTGTGTCCCAGCACAAATCATGGCAAAAGCAACAGCGTTTAAGATATATGGTATTTATTATCTTCTATAAACTGGCTTGATGGGATTTTTAAAGGTTTTATGAACTCCCACCTCATCTCCTCCACATGTAGAAATGACCCTCATGGAAATGAATGATCACCATCTGCTGGAATGCTGTCTAGGCTCATCTTGTTTTCTTTCAGCCTGCACATCGGAATGATCTTCAGAAGTCACGGACTGCTCTGTGCACCAGCCGTTTTCGCTAAAGGTGCAGCGAAGCTACTGGCTAATTCTGAAGAACTTCTAAAGAACATAGCGCAGCCACTGTTATTTCAAGACACTGTTGATAAACAAAACTCCAAATAGCGTCTATATATGCACACCACTTCAAAATGGTAACATTAGTAAATTGGCCTAAACTTCAATGTGTTCATGTAACATGTAAGTTACATTGCAGCAAACTGCAGACGTTTGAGAAAAGTTGCTCAAAGCAACAGCGCTGGTGCTCAAAGTGTCATAGCACAAATCATACTACATCCACAGTTCTTTTATGAGAACTGACATTAATGTTTGTAGACATAGGCTAAGTCCAGCAAACATTTACATGTTTAGGGGTTTAACTAATGAAATCAGCCTTTAAAGACAAGATATGCTAGTTTGAATAAACTTAATGTTCATGTAGGTTTATGTCAGCTGTCATAAAAGAGGTGTCACATCTAAAAAGGTGGAAAAGATAGAACAATTGGCCACTGAAAATGAAGCAGCATGTAAAAGGTTTGAATCTTAATCTTAATTTTTCTTCCACAGTAATTCAGATTCCCAACATGGGAGGCTGTTAACCATAAGTATTGTTTTGTCACCAAAGAGAGAAAGGAAACTCAAACCAGCAGTAATGCACATGTATTAGTTACAGATTTATAAACAGGAAATGAAGTAGTTTATTATCAAAAGGGGAGGTTGGCAATGTTATTTAGCGCGTTATTCTTAACTGAATAAGTTAATTTAAAAAGGATGTAGGCTAAAGAAAGCAGGCAATATGCCTAACAGTGAGTGCATTAGCTTTAGAGTCATAAAACATCTCTGCAGGATTTTTTCTTTAGATGATACAGTTTGCATGACTATGTTTGAAGAGATGACTTGGGCAGTGGGGAAATACTGGTTGATATTGCATGTAGTAGAATTAGTTATAACAAATAATTGTCTACATCGCTCAGCCACAACCTTAAAACCACTGATAGGTGAAGTGAATAACACTGATTATTGTGTTACAGTAGTACCTGTCAAGGCAGCAAGTGAACAGCCTGTTCTTGACGAACAATTGGTAAGTGCAATTGGTAAGGCCCAATTGGTAAGTGCAATTGGTAAGGCACTTTGACAAGGGCCAAATTGTGATGGCTAGACAACTATGTCATAAAGTCTACAAAACGGCAGGTCTCTTGGGGTGTTCCCAGTATACGGTGGTTAGTACTTACCAAAAATGGTTCATGGAAGGACAACCAAGGAAAGGGCAACAGGGTCATGAGCGGCCAAGGCTCATTGATTTGAATGGGGAACAAAGGCTAGCTCCTCTGGTCTGCTCCCACAGAAGAACTAGTTTGGCACAAATTGCAGGAAAAGCTCAGGCTGGCTTTGATAGGAAAGCGTCAGAACTCACAGCTTGCTGCATATATGGCTGCGGAGTCAAAGACCAGTCAGAGTGCCCATGCTAACTCCTGTCCATTGGTGGGCTGCTGGAGAAACTAGGCTGATTAATGGGGGCCCCATTTCTTATAGGACCCAAAGTACCTGCTGCTAATGTCTTGGTGCCAAACCTTAAGGAGTCCATACTCCAATCTGTCAGGGCTACTTTGTCAGGTTTTAATGTTATGGCTGGTCATTGTACAACTTCCATTGGCAACCAGGATGACATATTTGATGTCAATCAACATACATTTTCCCAGCACTTTGGACTATATTGTCACATTGTAAGTCCATGACTGTGAGATATTTCTGACTGTGCCAGCAAGTTGAGTGTCCATTTTTTTTTCTTTCCCCATAAACAACTGCCATGTTGAACATTATGAGTCTCCTACTTAATGTCTCTGGACATGATGTAAAAGACAGCTGCTTTTTTAAAGTGATATGAAAAAAATACAATTCATAGTAAAATAGTTACGTTTAGACATTACAGATGGCATATACATCTGTTTAATCAGTTTTGTAACCAGACAAAGCAGCAGAATGTTCAAAAGCAAGTTGCTGTTTTGGAGATGGATTGATGCTGTTTTAAAGCCACAGTATCAATACCAGTCCAACCCACAATCTGGTGCTCATTGGTGTTTCCCTGCTCTAGTGTTGCTTTGACTTATGGTATGCACAAACCAAAAGGTGTAGTCCGCTGATAAACGGACATGTAGGGCGCCACGGTGTGCGGCCTTCATGGTGGTCCTTATCTATCAGTCATGCGAACCTTGAGATAGATTACTGTGTCATAGGCTGCTACAGTCTCTGTGTTTGAGGATAGGGTGGTATCTAGCAACCCTCAGTGGGCATCTGGTTCTAATCTGATCAAAAAATAGCACAGAAGACAGAGCGGCCCTGCAGAAACTTTAACCCATGGGGTAATCGCTCCCCTAATATCCTGTGCTAGACGCAATTCATTCAACCAAATGTGTTTCAGAGAACCTACAAAGACATATGCTGAGGAGCCCCTTCTGAGAACGACATTAAAGCCTGCCTGGTAACATGCTCTGCGGTTTTCATGGAGAAAACCTCTATTCCGTTGAAAAGGATATGCAGATATTATCAAATCAGTGACTGATAATACCAATGATGGTAAGTCACCAACATGTTGACTGGAACAGATGAAGTGGAGAATTCCTGTACTGAATAGAAATTGTGTATTTTGATATGCAACAAACAGCCCATAAGCTTCGAATAAAGGCTTGATGTTTACTGGAGAACAGCAGTGTTTACTGGAGAACAGTGCAGATCTGCTCTAATTTGTCTATTAATTATGACAGAACATCAGTGATCTCTTTGATTTGATTTTACTTAGGGCCAGTAATTCTGTTCAAACGGTGATATCTGTTTGAAATTAAAGAAACAGTCCACTGCTTTACGTTGGAAGCCCCTCTGATAATCATTAAATGGTGGTGAAACCAATTCAGAGCAATACAAGTTCAGATGAGTCATTGAAAGTGATGTGGGAAGCGAAGCGTTTTTATGCTCATGTGTGAAGGAAACATTCCGAGACAATGAAGTCTGGATTGGAAACGGGTGGGGGGGGGAGTCGTGCGAAGCTCGGCTACATCTGTGCGATAGGCATTCCATGGCACTTCACACATCTTCACAGCCTGATGGCTGGAAACTTACAGTGGAACTTTTTCTTTCAACTACTCCAGTCTTTGTCATCACGATCGCATCGCAAAGGGCAAATAGAGAGGTGCACCTGAGAACTTTGGGTGACCTTGGAGATGTTCACAAGTCTGAATTTTAGTAAGGAATCCACTCAGGCTATGAGGTGAGATGATTATCTCACTTCTGAAATCAAATGTATTAATAGGAAACATTACTACAGCAACAGCCTCTATTCCTCTGGGAAGGCTTTGCACTAGATGTTGAGAAATGGATTGCATTCAGCCACAAAAAAGTATTAGTAAGGTCACGTATTAATGTTGGATGATTAGTTCTGGATCACAGATGCTACTTCACCTCCATGCCAAAGGAACTGGGCATGGTGACCTGCTAGACAATACCATTCTTATAGGCAACACATTTATATAGAGATTATAAGCTGTGTGTGCAATTGAATGTCTGTCCCAACAATGAGTGCAGCTTTAGGGAGCTGAATTCACTGATTTGAAGGAGTGTCTTTATAATATATTGTATATAACATATCCTTGACAAAACCAAACGGAACAGGATCACTGCATTTATGCTCAATTTTAAGGTCTTTAGGGGCTTTCAAGGTGAGAATCTGGGGTTGAAGTGCCTTCCTTTTTAATTTAGTCTTGGTTTTAATCTCTAAACTAGAATGACGAATAGTTTATAAAAATGGTTAATAAAAAGGATTGATGAAATTGTGCTTTGTCTAATTCAAATAAAAGCTCTAAAACCACTATTCACACAACAACACAGAAATTATTTACCCTGAAGTGTGTTTTCTAAGAGCTCAGTTCTCAGTGACCATTAATGGAGAACAGTCTATTTTACCTGTGTGCTTTATCCATGCTGAACTACTGCTGTTAGCAGTATGTTTTCAGTGTGTTTTCTCTCGGACATGACAGCCATGCTGCTGTGCCAGGTGGACTTGGTTTTTTTGGTTTTTTTTTTTTACACATTTTACAGGAAACCTTATTTTTAGATGGTGTTAAAGCAGAGCCAGTTTAGCAGTGCAGAATCCATTGTTGGTGGTTTTTGTATAATTTGAAAATACCAACTGCGCTTTATACCATGTCAAATCAATAGAAACATTCCAACATTATCAAGAAAAAACATCTCCTTACTCTGAAAGCTAATGGAAAATTGAAAATGGAATTTCCTTCTCCTGAAAAGTACCCGCTCTGCTGGCTGCAGTACAGAGAAATTAAAGTATATCGTCTTTCATCTTATCATTGATTAAATTAAAAAATCCTTTGTAAAAAAGTATTTTTGGAGTAGATTTTTTTCAGAACAACCTTTTAGTCGATTGCATAATTCTGCGAGTGTGGCTGTAATGCTTTGTCCACTAGATGGCAGTGGTTGTGCATAATTGCAAAGCTAAAAGCTAACCCTAACCCTACACCAAACCCTAACGTTAACCTTTAAATAAATTAGTGTCACATTGTCATTGTGTTATTTTTAGGACGTTGTGGTATTTTTCTAATGGATATTGTGGTATTTTTAGAATTGGCATTTTCTTTTTAGAACAGGAAAATTTGAGTAGATTTGCTCAGCTAAAGGCTAACCAAAATTTCCATAGTGCCTCTAGGCGACAAAACATACTGTCACATTTGAAAAATCGAGGGCATGTACCCATATCGAACAAGATATTGAGCATCGTTCCAGCTGTAAAAAAAAAAACAAAGTAAACAAAATTGGTAGATCTTTGTGAACACTGGTCCCTGCATGTGCAACAGAAGGTTCACTGATGTTGTTGGTTAAACTAGTGGCTTGCATTAACCCAGTGTTAATCCTGTCAGTGAAAAACCAGCGATGTGACACACTGTACTGCACTGCATCAAAGTAAACAAGCCCAAGCAAATTGTTGCTGTTGGAACAAAACTTTATATCGCCATTTTTTTTGTTGGTATTTTGTATACTTCAAAAATACCAACTGCCCTTTATACCTTGTCAAATCAATATAAACATTCCAACATTGTTAAGACAAAACATCTCCTTACATTGAATGTTACATTGAAAGTTGAGAATGTCATTTCCTTCTCCTGAAAAGTTCTTTGGGGATACGAGATAGCCCCCATGGAGTTACTCAATAGATCAGTTTAGTTCAGCCTCTCTGAGGGTACAAAACAAAATTTTGATTTTAATTCATCATGAAGAATCATGAAGAAATTCTCATGCCTGAAGAAAAATGTAAGATTAAAATATCTTGGTCGGTAAAGTGTTTTTAATCATCTTGGTTCCAAGAAGTCTCTTATTTAAGGTCTGAATCAGGTCTGACGTCAACCGAGGACAAGGATCAAGTGGAATCTTGAGTCAGTTTATGTGCGGCTTAAGCATAACTCAAGACTGAGTCACTCGTTTGAGTGTCTGTTGCGTTCCATCAAATTCTTAAATGGATAGTTGAACAAACATAAACAACACATTTTCTTTCACAACCTCTTAGCACAGAAAGCTGGGTTAAGGAATGGAATGTATTTATCAACTTTATGCTTCATGATCATTGTCGCTAACAATGAATGGATAGAATAATTGTGACCCTAACTAAAAGCATCAGTGTCTTCAAATAACAGGAACTGACTATACTGATTGGACTGTCCTCCTATTCATTGCTTACTTACTGCAAGAACATCGTACTGATGTTTTCTATATAATGGGGTGGAAAGTAGAAGCACAAATGAGTACAAATAACACATAGCTTGTGTTTTACCATGGTAAAAAACAGGCGGGGTTCTTTAGCTCACATGAAATACAATAGGTTGAGCTACAGTGATGATAATCGTTTGGACAGTTCTGTATGACATTATTTTACTAATAAGCAATGGTTTGTTCCAACTGTCGTACAGTCATCACTTGCAATTTGCAATATACCATTAGAACACAGTGAAATTCCCACACTGTTAACAATGTCAACCTCCCACCAATCCAGCAGGAGAGCTAAAGAAGTAAAGTTTTATTATGAAATGAAAACCCAATTGATGCGGGTAGAAAGGCCAGTTTTTGTGTCTTGCTGACCAGTTGACACTATTTTGTAGTTTAACACTAAAGACCACTTCAGACTGGGCAGTCATTTTCTTATCATTATACAAGGACATTTCATGTGTCCCTGTGGTGGATTAGAAGTTCCTCTCACGCAATATGCCATTACCTTGTAAGGATCTCTCCACCACCCTACCCTCCTCCAAAGGCAACCTCCGGGGTTCATGTCTGTTGTTCCCTCTTAACAATACGTCCATGTCTGTGCGATGAAACATTTGTATTTAATTTGATGGCAAGAGGAAAGAGCAACAGCTTGACGAATGAGGCTGAAATCGCTGTCATCGCTCAACAAAAGACTCGTCTAGTCCTCACAATGGCCTCATTTTCCTAATAACTTCCAGTCGCTCATAAAGAGAGAGAGAGAAAACAGCAGGGGATGGGAAAAGTCCATGACAGCAGAGGAGCTTTTAAATATGCCCTGATGGCCCACAGTAAAGTGATTTAAGCCAACAATCGTCCTTCGTCCCGATAGAGTCTTGAATAGATGTTTTAGGTAAGGAGCCTGTTCAGGTGTGTATGACTGGCAAATACGCTTTCAATTCTGAAACTGATTCAACACAAGATGCGCTGTATGATGGGTTTGTGAATCTAGGAATATCCTTTTTCTATGAAAGCAAAAAGGGACTTTACCACTGTTGATACAATCTTAACAATGGTAAAATTACTCTAATGGCATTATGCGTAAACAGCAACAGTATTGAAGTGCCTCCTATGTGCTGTACAGTGTGATGTGACAGCAGGCAAAACGCAAGAACTAAAGAACCATCAAAAACCATCTAAACAAGTCATACCGATCAACACTAATAGCAGACATTAACCTACAGCAAATCTACAGTGTTTACTGGACAGACTACCTAACACAAACTAAGGTCATGGTATTAGCTTTGATATTTTTGATATTTAGATATTAGATACAAATTCCTTCTTGAGCCCATTCATCTCTCCCTGTTTTCATCGTACTTGCCCATCAGCAGTGCAGCTGCAGATGTCAGTAGCCTGCTTTTGACAGGAACAAGAATATTTGACTGAAAGAGACAAATATGAAAATACACAGATGTTCCATGAATAATACATAACAGTCTCAATCTCAATCCATGAAAAACACAATGATTTTAATAACCTGGTACTAATACAGCATTCAGCTGCCATGCAGCGACACGTGTGCACATGTTTCCAAAAGCTTCAAATATGGCTCAGCTAATCAGATTTTATAACCTGAACTTTTAGTTTTATAAAATTATGAATTTTATATCTATCTATCTATCTATCTATCTATCTATCTATCTATCTATCTATCTATCTATCTATCTATCTATCTATCT
>JBBPCY010000136.1:10835223-10847889 GCA_037974405.1 Brachyalestes nurse
TCCGCGAGTCAGTATTCCCCCACGCTACATTGGGACCACCCTACAACCAGCTCGTTCTCGTCTAGCCTCCGTGACAGTAATTCATTTGTAACCCTTAATGCAAAGTGTTACTAAGTGTTACCAATTAAATGAATGCTTTATTACATTTTCCTAAAACTGCCCATGCCATTTTTGCAGTGCAATACAACTGAAACGTGATACACCTGTAGCACTAAAAAGTGTCAAGCACTAAAAATGAAAATATCAAAACATGGCCAAAGGAGCTGCTGCCATGAGTGTCTTGTTGGTTTGCATTCTTGTACAATAGACTGTTCTGCAGTCTTACTGGCCCAGCACAAGTACGCCATAAAGTGCATTATTTGTGTGATGTTTTATACCAAACATTACATACACAGAACAGATTTATTCACAAATGTGATACTCATATATTTTAATTGTAACTGACACTGAAAATGAGCTTTAATGATGCCATTGAGGATTTCTGTCACTCGTGTTGAAAATATACTCAAAGTAGACCCAAGTGGGAAGTAAGTTTGGCCAGTGCCTTATGAATAAAATCATAAAGGTCCAACACCGTCCATAATGACTGCTGAGCTTTCTATAACCAGCCCGCCAAAATTACAGGATGTGGATCTGCCACGGCGACAAGGGTACAGACTCAGATACATTTATTTTTAAACCGATTGGAACAAGGGCACTCTGAGCAGTCCCAAGAATACCACCTTTGTGCGGCCCTCTGTAGACAGCAGGGCTTTAGCTATAGACAAATTCCAGCCCCTGAAGTAAAACTTTTCATGGATCCAGTTACCACCCCAGGTTACGGACTCTGGAGCGCTGCCATTTTTCTATAGGAAATTTGAAAATGATAATGATACATGTCCCCAGCTGGGGGTGGAGGGGGGGTTATGTCTGCCGGGGGGGAGAGACATGGCTCAGAGCCTGGGAGACAAGTCCATATGCCAATATCGCTTAAGCCGTAAATCGTTTATTTCCTCTGTCGCTGACAGAAAATGGCCTGTGTTTCAGTGATGATTTACAAGCTTGACTCCAGACGGACAGAAAAGTGTCGGATGGCAAAGGAACCATTGCTAATGTGTGACCTTTTTCGCAAATGTCATCAACCACCATTAATCTGACCACAGCCTCCATAGACCATCAAATCCCCAGGCAGGTCAGGTCAGTAACGTTAGTAATACCAATGATCAGTAAGACTACCCGTATAAATGGATTATTAACGGTACAAAATATGTATTTTAACGGTTATAAATTAGGTCATAAACTTCTTAATATTATTAATAAACATCTTGAAATCAATAAGTAAAAAGGTTAACACTGACGTGTTTTATGTCATTTATATGATCATCTGATGGACCTGACAGGTTTAATGAGAATAATATCTGATCTAAAACAGTGTAGACGGATGTGGATTCATGACAGGTCACTGTTGCCCTTAATCCTGGGCGTCTCTGTCCTTTTTCACCCTATGACTGCTGAAATAGCCCGTCCCAAACTCTGGTTAGGACAAGCAGCGTGAATAACGAATGAATCAGTGTATGAATGAATGAATGGATGAGTTTATTGGAAGTGTATTAAGGGGCAGGTACCAGTATACTCAATTACTAATGACTAAATACTTGTTAACTTGTACTTAATGAACAGTTAACTGATACATCAATACTTGATAACAGCATAACTAATCATTTATTTGCAACACGATGTGAAGTGTTACTACAAAGGATTTACACCAGTTAGATAAATGCTTCATTAAATATTTCTAAAACTTTTTTTGCAGTACAGTACATTTGGAATGCGATACATTTTAAGGCGTTTATAACAGTTGTTTTATTGTAAATTGGAACTAAATGAGGACTAAATCAAAATATACTAACTAGGCAGGTGAAAAACAATGCGGCAAAAATCTGCGAAGCATCTGGCCAACAGAGCCACACATTCATCTGCTCTCTCACAATCCTGTGTTGATTGATGTGGCCCTGTAAACTTTTAAATGAAGTTTACTTTCACCTTGTTTTGGCTGTTTGCCAAAACAGATGCATGTACAATATGGTGGGTTTTAGATACACATGATGATTGGATGGTGTGTCATTGCCTTACTAAAGGATCTCTTAATGCTGGGCCTGCATACAGTCATACATGCATACAAAGCGTCTGCTAAATGCTAACATGTAAATGCTATACATGTAAATACTGTACATCACTTTTATACAATAATAAAAACACAATAAGAATAAAAAATCTATAATAATACTCAACACATTGCATACACATACGCTTTTATAATTGTTTATGTAAATTTATGTTGTAATAAAAGGTTTGTGTACATGTCATGTAGCATCATCAGTACCAGCCCTCACCGAAATGCAATCATATGGAGATACAAGATGGGATTAAAAAGAGTTAAGTTCATTTTTTACACCAGCAGTTTTACACCTTTATATTGTACGATCACCTTCATGCAGAATAGAGGGATAGAAATGGTCTAAAATAACTTGGTAAGATGCTTCTTGTAATAGGGGATGCCAAAACAGGGTGGATTCTGCCTTAAACACAAAAGGTGTTAAAAAAGAGCAGTATTACAGTTTGATATGCTAAACAAGCACGAGAACAGGAGTAAATTTGCGTGAATGAAATGACTGAGCTGTCCAACAACACTGGTGATATCGAAGTCTATAGTCTATAGTCTATAAGAATACTCTACACATTGCATTGTAGAGCATGAAAGCTCATCAATAATGCATTTACATGAAAAACATTAAAAACATGAGACCAATTATCCACAGGGAGCTAAAGGGGGACTCATGTCAGCGAGGTCATTAAGGGTAATAATCAGTAAGAGCTCAACAATGTCCTTGCATTAAACCCTCTTCTTGTGAACCCCATGACACTTCATTGTTTGCTCAGTATGTCCGAGGCAACACATGCTTGATGGATTAAGGGCCTTGGAGTTGGGAAAATATCGTGTCAAAGCAGCGGAGAGCCATAAAACAAAAGTATTTGGGTTATAATCACTTGCCAGAGCTTGCCAGAGCTGCCCCCGCAGTTCCACATGCGGCGGGAGTGGCCCGGGGACGCGCTGGACACATCTGATTCGGGGGAACATCGGTCCATGTTGCCTCCATAAGCGTAACGATTGCGTGCGTGCGACTGTCGGCGAGTGCTAAGCCTCCACATTCTTTTCCCTCTTCATCATCGACACGATGAGGATGAAGCACAAGGGCGCTTCAGAGGATCAAAACATCTCAGAAGGCCTTGGGAGATTTCTGAAGCTGGAAGGCCTTGCAAAGCTACAAATAGGTGGGCCGGACCGTTTTTTTTAGTGTGGGCCAAAGAACTTTCACTAGCTTGTCATTGTTAAAAAATTGAGAAGGGCTGAGGATGATTTCAAATATTTTTAAGATCTGAATTGATCTCATCTTAGTTGTCACTGGGTTCATTTAAGGATGAACGACAAAATCATTTTTACAGCGTGTCATTGTTTAACATTAACGTTGCATGGGTTTGCCTATTATGAATTTATTAACCCTACTCATTCTGCTGGACCAATTAACAGTTCCTACTATCAGAAGCACATTCCACAAGCATGATAGGAATGGTCAATAAATACTGATGTTTTAATAATTTCGCCCTGATTTATTTATTTATTTTTATTTCTCTCTGCTAGTTATTGATTGTTTTAATACACCTGAAAAGGTATTTGATGCAAAAAAAGTGAAAAAATAGCAATAAAATAAAATAGCAAATACATGTGTAGAATAGAAACATGCATACACTTTTATGACAAAACATTCTGTTGGTCCATTCATCAAACTGCAATTTGCAATGTGATGAATGGACTAATACAACTGATTCAAGATTACTTTAAACATAAATAACCAAAAGTGATTATTTACTTTGAGAACATTATTACTGATACTATCTACCAGTTTTCACTTACACAGATTTCCACATTTTCACCTCACATGAATTCTAGCGTATTTAGATATTATCCTTCATATCGCTCAATTTTAAATAAACAAGAATATCAGTAACATTGCTGATTCCTAAACACAAAACTTCAAATTCCAGTTGTGCGTGTGTGTGTGTGTGTGTGCGTGTGTGGGTGTGTGTGTGTGAGAGCGACAGAAAGAGAAAGACCTTGGGCCTCTTGCTGTCCTAGCCCCTCTTTTTTGCAGCCATCAAATTGACAGACTAAAGGCAGGAGAAGGACGGCTTGTAAAATATGATTTTAATCGGCTCTTTCACAGTCACGACAGGGGCGTGGAGCTGCTGGAAGAAGCTTTGTGGGGATTTTTGAATGCGCAACATTAGCATATCTAAGACTGCACCAGCTTTCAGCGGCACCACGAAGCACTGGCGGGATTCCACCCATCATTTAGCCTGCAATGATGAAACAAGATACATAAAATCCTGCCTCACATACACACACACATAGACACACTAACACACACACACACACACACACACACACACACACAAACACACACATATACACATACACACACAATTGGGAATGGGTAATATTACTGATTTTCTTGATAATGTAATATTGAGTGAATATAAATACCAATCAGAGACAACATTAAAACCCCTGGCAGGTGAAGTGAATAACACTGATACTGATAAATTGGTGCATTGTTACAATGGCACCAGTCAATAATGGAGATATATTAGGTGAACAGTCAGTTCTTTAAGTTGACATATCGGAAGCAAGCATATATTCAAGCTTAAGGAACTGAGTGACCTTGACCAACTTTCAAACGGTCCTCCAAATTCCCCAAATATTATTGTCAATGAGCATCTATGCGACAATGTTTTGATTGTACAAAGGGAAAATATTAAGTGGTTATAATGTTGTAATGTATATGTTCTTCTAACAAGCATCATTTTGGGATTTCTCAAAAAATGTTACAACAACTGATGCATGTTAGAATAAGACTTTATAATTGTTTATGTAGGCTTATGTTGTCATAAAAGGTTTATGTACATATCATATCATCATATTCATGAATACCAGGCCTCAGTGAAATGCAACCACATGGAAATGCAAGATGGAATTAAAAAGACTTAAGTAAATTTTTTACACCAGCTGTCCTTTACATTGTGTGATCGTTTCATGCAGAATAGTGGGATAGATATGGTCTAAAATAACTTGGGATGGCAAAACAGCTTCACTTTAGGGCCCATTAAAAAGTGTTTAAAAAAAGCATTTTTGCAGTTTGCAATGGAAAACAAGCCTGAGGACAGGAGTTTATTTTCAGTGAATTAAATAACTGAGCCGTCCAACTGTCCTGTTTCACATTCAGCTTAAGTCTACCTGCTGGCACACACACACCACAGGGCTTTTAACTCATTTCATCAGAGAGAGAGAGAGAGAGACAGACAGACAGACAGACAGACAGACAGAGAGAGAGAGAGAAAGAGAGAGAAAGTGAGAGAGAGAGAGACAAACAGAGAGAGACAGACAGAGGTGAGAGAGAAGAGAGAGAGAGAAAGAGAGAGAGAGAGACAGAGAGAGAAGAGAGAGAGAGAAAGAGAGAGAGAGAGAGAGAGAGAGAGACAGAGAGAGAGAAAGAAAGAGAGGCAGACAGAGACAGAGAGAGAAAGAGAGACTGGGTGGGCAGATAAGTGATCTGAAGGATTTAACCTGAGTGTTATTACATTCTTCTGCCTAATAAAGCCACACACACACACACACACACCGCCAGGCAAACACACACCCGTTTAGATAAGCAATGCTGAGGGTCTGTTTGTTTAACATCTCGATAAAGACTCATCTTCTCTGCATCTCTCTTAAAGCTTATGGTGATGAGGCCCTTTGGGGAGCATTTAATTAAAATAGCGATTCTACGTCTGGCCTACAATTTATAACTGTTTGAACATAAAACACGAAAACATGCCAAACAACATATACACAGTTAAATAAAACATGGAAGAAGATCTGATATCCTATATAACTCATCCTAAACATGTGAGCACTTTCACACTCCAAATACGGTGCACTTGCGTAACGGCCAGAGTGCACACACTGTGCGGGAACAGTCCCCCGTAGATGTGTTGTACATCCCTGCCTTGTCTTTAGCTTACATTCAACTAAATGTAGTTAGTGTACAAAATATTTTTACACCAAATGTTGTTAGTCAGTCAAAAAATCTACACTGGAGATACAAGGCTAATATTACATAAGAAGCTTATATCTCACTAGTCATGCACGCTCCTTATGTTTTTCTTAAACATGTTGTTAATGTCCTAAAATAGACTTACTTGGTTTCTGACACTGTATGACTCACTATTATCTAGAAATAATTAATTTAGAGTAGATTTAGAGTAGATCTAGGCAGCTGGACACGTTTTGGGAAGAAATAATGATTTTATGAAATACAACATACAAAAAAGTAATTTGTGGTTCATTGTTTAACAAACATATTTATCATATATGTTGCAGTACTTCTCTTTTTTTATTACAAGTTTTGGTTGGAAAGCTGTGGTATCTAGGAGAAACTAAGTGAGCTCTCCTATTGGTTAGACCTTCTGTCACTGCTGCCTTCTGATGAAAAAAAACACTAACATAATTACAAAGTGACAGCAGAATCAAGCAATCTTGGTTTAGTTTTCAAATGCTGGGACCAATTTTGTAAGGACAAATGCACTTTAGTCCTAGATACATTAGAAATAAGCCATAATCTGACTAGGTTTTATCAGAAGTGGCAGCTCTGTCTACTTTACTGAGGAGTGACTGTAAAACTGCAACTTACAAGGTCAAATATACCTTCATATGTTTTTAAATGCCAGCTTGAAAGAAAACATTAAGGGTCAGTTTCCCGGACAGGGATTAAGCATAGTCCTGGATTATGTAGTGCTGTGAATAGAGATTTTCCATTGAAAAGGAAAGGGTAGTCCAAAACTAGGCTTAATCTCTGGCTGGGAAACCAACCCATTATGTCTTACAAGCTTCATATGCCTATGTTTTTTAGAACAACCAAAAAATTTGAATTGCATTAATGTACTAGTCAAATCCCACAAGGCTGCTAGCAGGAATAAGCCATTTTACCTTGTTCAGTTCAGACATACTGTATGTCTTGAACTGAAGGCCTAGTCATGGTGTGCCACTGGATTTAGACATGGAGTTTTCATTATGCTATTTAGGGGTTTTACTTGTTGACCTCATATATCCAGAGAACATCTAAGGAAACCAGACTTTGGACACCAACATGTCTTGGCTACAGGTCTACTCTCAATGCAAAGAGGTAAATTAATAATCCACCTCAACACAAATCTAATCCTAACCTTAAACCTAACGCTAACCCCTGTTTAAAGATCATTTGAACATATGCACACAATCTATTACAGATGATTCCAATATAGTGGGACCATTTTTTAAAACTATTAGTTCCACCAGCCATGAAGGAGTCTGTTCTTGCTGGCTGTGGGCTAGTGAGCACAGTCTGACACACTCAGTGCTGTTGTGGAGTTCAGGCTCATATGTTTCACACTATTTTGGGGAATGGACGGATGCAGACATTACAAACAGCAGTCCTTCACACTGCTTCCTGGCAGGCCTCATGTGGGGAAGCATGCGCGCCGTCCAAGCCAGCGCTGCGATTGGTATTTGTGGTCCAAGGCTGACGGCCAAAGCCTCCCATCCCCAGTACGAGATAAGGATTTCTGTGTGCAATTACAGTCGAAGTCGCAGTCAGAGTAGTGCCGAGCGGGAGGGGTGTGCAGCCATTTACCTGGACTGGGGTGGAAAATATTGACCACAGCTACACTTACTTGAACACTCTCAGTCATACACGCTCACGTTACAGACATAAACACACAAGCGCACACAGAAGCGCACACACACACACACAGACATACAAACAATAAGAGGTGTCATTTCTAAACCAACCAAGCTGATTATTTATTTGGCATGCACATCTTTTTCCTAATGGTGGTTTCGGGTGTGCTGCCAGTGCCTGGAGAAAACGGCAAAAAGAGAGAGAGGGAGAGAGAGAGAGATGTAGAAGGAGAAAGAACTAGAGAGAGAAAGGCAATGGGTGAGAGAGGCAAGAGAGTGAGAAAGAGAGAGAGAGAGTCATATACTCAGTATTCTTAGACTTTATAAGCAGAATTTCTGAGTCACACTTCTTTTGAATGGCTCCTCTTTGACCAACATTCAATAAAGATTCTTAAAGCCAACATCATGCATCAAAAATCAAACATTTTTCTCTCATATCATGATATATTAGAGTGAAACAAGGTATCAGGGATGGTCTCTGACATAATGCTAGACAAATCTTTATTTCATTAAATGATTATGAATCATCTACAGCCTGAGACATTGTTTTAAAACAGTTTTCATAAAAAGCTTTGGTCTAAAATGTGTTCATCCATTTATTTAATGCTTTGTAAAGCAAAGCAGAACCCAAGGTTTTCTTTTTTAGGATATACCACTGTTTTACTATGATCATTACATATAAAAACTGCAAAGACATGACAGCTCATTGGTAATTTTGGATAGTAAATGAAAAGGCTATATTTGTGCTGTGGACATAGTGACTCCTTGTTCCATTTGCCTTCACTGTAAAGAAAATCTCTACACAATAAAGCACTCAGACTGAACTATTTTCCATTTTACTAACTGTATTAAAACTTGTTTATAAACATGTTTCCCGGTACAAAAAACACATTGATTCAGATCACACTTATAACAGACCCATAAAGGCGGTTGTTCCATTCTGTCTGTAAGAGTTTATGTAACATTGTATTTGAATTCATGAATTCTTTCCTCGATGAAATTTGATTTAGCAACTTTTTTGTCATTAGAGTCAATTAAATTCTGTTTTCTTTCTTCTATAAGTACATAGACATGTGTTAAAATTGTTTCCCATGTGAAAAGACTGTAAAGTGTAGCAGGTAGAGAGGAAACTTGCATCAGTATTCCTGAAACTTTTTACTGATTCTAAAGACTTTAAACGCAGTCCTAACAATAATACTAATGTTTCACCAGAGCATATATAGATTATCTGTAGGGGGGTCTGCAAATAGTTCTTAGTTCTGCACCAACAGAAACATCCAACCCACTAATTTCCAAATCATGAACCACGTCTGTGCCTGTTGACTTGTTTCACAACAGTCATTCATATCAGTTACATGTAACTTTGTGTGTTTAACTTCCTTTTCTGTCTTTGGGGGAAATGAGGCTCAGCACTAAGCACACTAGTCACCTTCAGCTTCTCTGAATGTCATCTGAAGACGTCCAGCTGCAGTGCTGTCTTTCACCAGAGGGAGGCAACAACAGACATAAAAAGTGACTTCGTCCTCCATCACTCTCAGCAAAAAAAGCTGATTTGCTGATTGGTTTGCTGATTGGTTTGCTTTAGAGAGTTTCTAGTATCGTCTGTTCTGTATCCCACAGTGCTATAAGTCAAGCACCACAGTGGGGTGCCCTATTACGATGTAAATTACTGGTGTAAAATGTTATTAGCACTGTAATTAGCAGCATTGTAATTAGACTCATTAGAAAAAACAGCCTAGGCTGTTTTTGGTCATTAGCGTTCTTATGCTACCTGACTAGTTTTAGTTCGAAAATTTGTCTTGATGATAAAAACGATGCAGTGAAGCAGATCACAGTGACAAAAGCCGATGGGCTGAATGCAGATGGGCTCATTATAGCTTGTGCAAAATCAAGCATCCCATAATCCACCTGAGTGATGGGAGCTAAAGAGCAGAACCTACCTAATAACCTTTAAAAAGAGATCTACATGGTCTGTGACACACAAGATTAACTTTTGCTTTTTCTCTTTGTCACTATACTTTATGCTCCCTTTTCTTGTTTTAAATGGAAGAACTGAACTACATACTCAAACATAATCAACATTCACCTGGATGGTGAAAAGTGGAATAGAGCGACTTTAAAGTCTAAGACCCTCTTTGTGGATAATAAGTGACACTGCACATCATGCCTACCAGAACGTCCCATTTTAACTTTGTCCTATGTTATCTTTGACAATCTCAAACAAAAGACATGTCTCATTGATATCTCAGATAACTCAAGCGGGTTCTAGATGGCCACAAAATGTGGCTGTTCAGCACGCATATTGATATTTTGTAATGCTTACTATTTTTAAACAGGCACCACTTTTTAGATATGGTCAAATCAGATTAAATAAACTAGCAAAGATAAACATGATTAAGTCAAGGTTCTCAAATGGCACAACTGAAGAAGTGTTAGGCTTTAAATGGGAGCATGCAAGTCCGACCCCCCAGTGATGCCACAACCATCTGTAGACTCTCTGGGTCAACTGGCTTCTCAGTGTGTAAGTTTGGCTTCCCTCTCTCCCCACTAGTGCTAGTCAATGAGAGCATCTGTTAGTTCGTCTAACAGAATTAGCAATTAGTGTTCTCCTCCAAGTATGTTGAGCTGTGATGACGTCACATTAGATGCAGTTTGTCTAGATGTGGTGGTGCTTCACATGCCTCAGAAGAGTAATCTGTTTCACCTTCCCACCTTGGTAGTATCATGTGATGGAGGAAATCTAGCAAATGGGTGGAAACTGGCCTCACCTACAATTGTGGAGCCAGTCAGGTACAAATAAAAAAGGAGAATAAGTAGAAAAACTACTTCAAATTTTTTTCTGCCAGCCCAGAGTTTGAGAACCACTGTCAAGTCAAGTCAAGTAGAGCATGATTGTCAAAAAAAAGCTCTACTTGACTTGACTTGATAGTGGCAGTATCATAAAAGCATAAATGCTTGTACCTTTTTTGGGCAGTCATGGTTTTCAGGTCAGCTTTTAATACATCTAATTGGAAACATCATCTGAGTGATTTGCAAGATGAAGTGAAGAACTTCACTGTCTATTAGAATGACAAGAGCCAAAGGACTAAAGGGCATAACTTTGAGTTTAATATTGGAGGGATCAAACAGGAGCTTTAATGGGGGTCTGGGGACATGAAGCCACAGGACAAAAAAATTAAATGCTATCAAATGTCTGGTTAAAATGGTTTAATGGTCTATCAAAGTTAGACACCCAGCCTTCTTCTCCAGGGATACAGCAGGTTATATTAACAGTCATTAGTTAAGTCTACTTACTTCTATTGGGTTTGATGGTGACATGATGTGTATGTTTCTAATATCCAGATTCTTTACTTCACAGTAATGTATAAAAGCTTTATTTTATCTAAATATAACATTCATCAAACGCTTACATAACTCTCCATGTTATGTGAACATAATCAGACAAGGATAAAGAGCACAATTAATAAAATTAATTTAAAAAGTGTTCCTAAGCGCCTCTGCCCCACTATTCTGCCTCACTCCTCTAACATAGCTGTATCCTAATGTCATGTTACCTCCTATGTCTCTCTCTCAAATTATAATATTTCAGCATACACAGACCTAACACCACCCTACTATAATCAGCAGTTATCAGTATTGTAAATATCACATTTCTCTATATTTTTTCTGTTTTAATAATTAGGCGTTTACATGGCTAAATTAAAATTATTAGAGTGGATGAAACCCCCTGTCCAATAGGTGCTAACCTCTCTGTTGAAATGTCTTTTATGTCTTGTGAGATTTATATACATTTACCATGATATGAAGCAGGTTAACAAGCGCACCACAGCCCACCTGACTGATGGAGCTAAACGGCTAAAACTACATGCTGAGTCCTCCATAGAAAACACTGTGGCTTGTGACACACACAAAAAAGCGCTTAGAAAGGAATGCTTGTAAAAGTCCAGTGGTGGCACATAAAGCCTTGTTTACACCACAGAGCCCACGGGTACACAGACTAGAGGAGCAGGGATATGTGAGGCGGCTGAAGTGTGGCACGGGCCCCCATGCCCTCATTAAAGCCCAAGACTGAGGATGTGGTTTCCACCTGGAGCATGCAGACACGTACTGCCACTCAGATGGACGGTCTCTATAATCGAGTTGAATGTAATGCCTCATTTTAATTGGTTTGCAAACCTGCAGTCCTCACATTGAAGAATTTGTGAATGATTTGGGATCAGAATGAAATAAATGTCACTGTCTCTTGTGGTGTAGGCTACTGAACACCACGCTCTCTGTCAAATGTTAAAATCTGTGCTAATCACATTAAAAGTCATACCATCACTCATTACAGCTCTTCAATTTAATATGACGACCTGTGTCTTAGGCACCTATGAAAATTGTTTGAATCTGTTTATATCAGAAGTGGGTTTCTTTCTGCCAGCAAAAACACAAATGAACATTAAAATAAACTCAAACGAACAAAAAAACAGTAAAAAAGTCATTTTTTCTAAAAAGGAGTTGGTATTTTGTGAGCTGGTTAGAAGGACACAGGTTTGGTTTCAGATTGCTGCTCATTGCGTCCAGTCACTGTGTGTATTTATAAAATTCCATAAGCAGCACACCTAATTTACATATATCATTATATATCATATACCCCTCTATTAATTATGACTTAGCCACATAAACCCCCTAATAATTATATATATACTTCAGAGGCACTAGTCGACTCTGCCTGATATAAGTCGACTAGTCGAGAGTTTTTATTTCCTCTCTCTGTGCTTGCTTGTACACGCAGTGCAGTCTCTGCCTCTAATTGGCTGACGCTGACACGCGTTCTGTGACTTAACCAATTATTGTAGTCCCTTCATAAAAGGGGCGGTACCGAGGGA
>JBBPCY010000136.1:10847989-10868792 GCA_037974405.1 Brachyalestes nurse
GCACATGTGCCTAGAATGGAAGATTTGCTCTAGATTATTTAATCAAGCAGTGCTGTGGCCTCAGCGAGGGATTAAAGTTGTAGGATTGTGTGTGTGACTGGATATTTGACAAATTACCCGCTGCAGGCCCCTCAGACACCCATATGACTTACACTGTGTCTAACTTTGTGGGTGCTTGAGAGGTTCTGAGTGTGTTGAAGTGGGAGGACACTTCGTTCACCCATGCACACACACACACTTTCTTCAGGTCCACTGTGGGAGGCAGAGCAAAGGGGCTATAATGAGGCTGGCACTGGTAGGATTATTTTCATTTCCATGGAACTCTGCGCCGTATCTCATTGTGTCTGCTGTGTGTGTAAGAGTGTGCGTGCGCGCCTGCAAGCACCTGTATGTAATAATATATTTAATGCATATATACCTTGTCAGAATGTGTCATATACATTATAAATACAGACCTGTGTGTGAGAGAGTGTGTGTGCTTTGTGAGTGCTATCACTAGCCCCTGCTGGCCCGTGTCCCATTCACACAGTGATTCATGACAAAGGTAACTGTGGCCAGCCCCCACAATGCTTTGCTCCTCAGCTCCCAGGCAACAGGCACTTCCCCTGCTCCCTCCGAGCTGGGAAATACCTAATGAGTTTTTACGGCCAGAAATCTGCCAGAATTTACGGTTATTGTGATAACCCACGAGTCCAGCAACAATTTAGGCAGGCAGATATATTGCTGTTTTAATAAGGGGTGATTTAGTGTTATTGCTGCTAAAGGATTCCTTTCGCTGTAATTGTTACAAACCGCCCCCCGTGCAATTAAAACTGAGGGACTTGATGGAGCGCTTTCAAACACTGCTTTGTCCATTCACACTGCCATCTCTCTCCTTCCTGCTCTTTCTCTTGTCCCTCGTTTTCATGATTTTCTTCACCGTCTTTGTCTTTATTTCAAAGAAAAAGTGAGTAAAATTACTTATAAACATGCATGAAGCATTAACGAACATGCTAAATGCTTAGGCTGCTTGGGTTAGCCTGCCCCTAGTTGGCGTTTATTCCTTCTGGTGAGCTACGCCTCAATTCTTGACTGCACACAAGTACATTCTGGAGATTCTGATAAATGAAACTGTATTTTAGGTGTCGGCTTTGACATTTTCTAGGATTTGGTTCTTTAGATCATACCACCACCACCCAAATAAAACAAGTTCCTTGATAGAAGCAGTGTCAGCTACTGAGGTGTTGTAATGCTCCGTAAAGTAATGGTTTGACAGAAGGTACACTGTAAAAAATACAGTGAATTTGGCAGCGATAAATGACAGTTTACTAGTGTAACTGTATAGTAAGCTAATGGTAATGCGTCTAGTTTCACTGCATTCCTGTAATATTATAGACTGCTGTACATTTTGCCATCAAATCTTAAAGGAATTAGAGATTAAAGAAAACTAACTGGAAAGTTATTTGATATACCACACAATACATAGCTTAATACCATACCTAATACCAGCTGTACATTCAAAGCAATAAAATGCACTTGCACCAGCCGTTAAGACTGCAAGTGCAACAGTATATATCTATTAAGCATAACTTGGATGGACTAGCAAACTGAAACACAAAACATCATCGTGGTGGAAACATGAAACATGCATTAAATGTATTCAAATTAATCTTTGGAGTTGAAATAACTTTTTTTTTTAAAAAACACTTTGCGAAATGAACAGGATAACCTATAACAATGAAATGATGAAATGAGCCACCTGGCAGAACACTGGTCCCGTTCAAAGGGTTTCATTGTTGATGTTAGTTGATGAAGAAAACAAGACAAGATTGAGGTCCTAGTCATTGCTGAAGGACTCTGTAGAAATATATCTTACTATCTGAATGTTAGAAGCAGTGATAAGCTTCAGATGCCCATGTAATGTAATAATGCACCCATTCTGTGAGTCAAACAATGTGGATGCTGAAGATTTACTCTGGTTTTGATGCTTTTTCTCTTCGAATGAGAAGGATTTATCCCCACTAATCCATTTTTACCATGATTAGAATGATAATTACTATATTCACAGTATAGTGTATTATAACATCATAACAGAGTTTTAATGTTTTGCTGTGGCCAGCCTTCATCACATTCTCCTTTGAACATCCTTTAACATATTTTTCTGGAGAAGCTGTAGTCAATTTTGAAGCTAACATTTACAAATTGGCCTTTTTTCCAACGTGCTGAAAAAAAGATATTGTCTTGGTTTAAAAAAAATAATAATTCACCCTTCATCTGTTTCATCTGAATAGTGAGGTCTAATGATTCTCCTGCTGTGGAAAATCCTTCATCAAGATGCTTGCACACTACTCTATCATTGGCTTCCAGATTGTTTGAGTAAAAAAAAAACAGTTCGACTTAATTAAACAAATTCCACCTGAATAATGCCGTTCCCAGAAGTGAAAAGGGGTCTAAGTTTGAAGGGGCCAGCGATGTTTGTTATTCTACTGTTAAAGTGTTGGGAGTGGGTCCTCTTGGTCAGCCGTGCCAAGCACAAACAGGCAGAGAGGCCCAGCACAGGCCACTTGGCAGCTTGCTGAGAGGTAACTCAACATTATTAGCTGCTAATAGGAGGATGGGGAGGGGGAGGCAGGGGGTCTTGACGTTTTGTTTATGAAGGCTAGCGAGTGGGCTGGGCCAGCAGGGTTGATGGAGGCTGTCAGATGAATTGCTTGGGGACAGGCTGGATGCTTAAAATGCCTAAAAGCCTCAGCTACGTGGGATAACTAATTGCTAATTGTCTTCTCGGAAGAGTGGGCCTTAGTAATTGATTCACTAAAATCTAAGAATATTAGATTCTGAGAGTTTCGGCAAGGCTCTGTAAGTTGCGGTGCTTAATGATTTGGTATCTTGGTAGACTGGCATCACACCTGCATTTCCATTCTGCTTATCATCAAAGGCCTGTTTCTCCAAGTTTACAGTTTTATCCTCGCCTTGAACAGACAAGATTCATAGCTTCTTATCTGGAGTTTGCCTCTGTATTCGCACAGTGAAGCTACTTATGTAAACTTACAAAATGCATCACTGAATCACCACAGACTCACCTCACACTGCATCGAGTTGATAAGCAATCTCAAATAGCCTTGCTTATGTGTTTTGTGACCCTGTATGACACATTGTCAACAAAAACATTGTCAGTGATTTTGATGGCTAAGAAAATGCCATAAAATGTCAGAAAAGTTATTTCACGGGGAGCTATTTTGCTCTTGTAAGTCCTAAAGACACTGCATCTAAAGCCATTAACACACTACATGACTTTCAAAATGTTCAGATCACTGTACTGTTCAAACTACACAACTTGTCCTGTGCTCAGGAATCTTGAAGTGGTTGTGGTTTGCACACTACATGACTGGTCAGGGACAGGGGGTCTTTTTTTCCAAGTTCTTTCACCTCTGTTCTCCAAATTATAAGGAGTAAATAAGGAGTGAAATATTTTTAATTTTGAAAGTGTAGTTATGGTGAGCTGGGACAAACAAAATGCTACTTTCATTTACAGCATTTACATTCACGGCATTCAGCAGACGCTCTTATCCAGAGTGGCGTACAACAGTGCTCAAGTAGTCCACATTAGTTCTTCAACCTGAAATGCTGTATGTACTTAAATCCTCGTCTGCTATTCAACCAAACTAATGCTAGCTATGTTAAACACCTAAACATCTCTATTGAGAGGATTTAGAAATGTTTTAGGTATTTATGTGAAATATTCACATAGGTTGCTGTGAAGGATGCTTTGCCTGTGTTTAAAGTGTATTTTAGTGTTTTTACACTTTATAAATACATATTTGTGAATATAATGTCAATAGGACACAAATGGCACCCCAATCGCAACATTGGCCTTGTGGATTCAACAGAGAACTAAAGAAAGAAACTTTAGATGCCAAATGTGGAAAAACTGTGAAAAAACCTTAGTTACTATATGTGGGAAAAATATGCTTTTATTTTTGCTTAAAAGCAGTGTTTCACAACCTTGGTCCTTGAAACCCCCCTGCCTTGCGCATGTTAGTGTTTTCCCAGCCTTAAAACACCCATCTCAGCTTAGCGAGGGGCTGTTAATGAGCTGATTAGTTGGATCAGGTGTGCTGGAAGCGGTGAAAACACCCAAATGTGCAGGGCAGGGTGCCTCCAGGACCAGGGTTGAGAAACACTGCTTTAAAGCTTGAGCTACATGTGAGAGCCAAACAGTAAAGTGGTGTGCGTTTTGTACATTGTGTGCAGGCGTCCCATATTGAAAACTGAGTCCAAGAACCTTTGAAATTTTGTTCTGTTCTGTTTGTTGGAGCTTAAAACATTGTGGCTAAAACCTTCTAGGACTGGACTCTTTGGATCAAATCACATACACCATATTTGCAGTTGCCATCCTTCCATTCTGTTTTTCATCAAGGAGCTTGACAGCTACTTTAGCTTCGTAGCTCCAGAGCAAAAATAAAGAAGAAAACCTCAGACACCAAACATGCCTTGTCTCTGGTTGACTACATTTGGGGTAAGGGGGGAAAACTGTGTAAATTTGATTTTTGGCCAAGCCATCACTTTAAGTTGCTTGTTAAACATAGTCTGGGTCTGGAAGTCCAGGGCCTGGTTACCCAGCACAAGGGATGAACTGGGGAGAGGAATGCCATCATCCTCCAGGTGGATCCCCTCCGTTTGCGAGGTCAGCCCGTCTGGCTGCGCGTGTAATTGGTTCTGGTTTATTGCGATTGGAGTTTATTAAGACAAGCGTGGAATGCCCTGATGTCAGTAACAAGAGAATGAAAGGGAGGGATTCAGGCAGAGAGGGAGGTACAGGGGTGAAGAGGGAGGGAGAGAAAATGTATATAGAGAAAGAGAATCTAAGTTTTAGGAGGGATAAAGAGACAGAGTGGCCTTCAGCTGACCCTAACAAAGTGCTGAGGCTTCTTTTGGAGTTGTGTGCAACATAGAGGAATATTGTGTGAGACTATGGGGAATGGAGGCCGGCGGTGTGTGCATGTCTAAGCACGGTAGCCTGTTTGGACTTAATGAGTGACATAATGAGGTGACAGACACTCCAACCTTTCCCTCCCCCGACATACTGTTCCCCATTATCCTTCATTCGCACCTCCGCAAGCAGTCACTTACACAGGCCCCAGTGATTCAGCGAGCATGCCGCTACAGTCCCGTAAACATTGGGCTGTTGTGAGTATCTAATAGCTGATCTAAATGATGTAGGATCTGTTAAAGTGTGAAGTGCAGGCCCGCTGTGGTTTCTGGGTGGGCCAGTGGGCCTTTACAAGAGAGGCCAGTCTGACAAGTTTATGTAGTAATAGTTCATTGACATGAGGGACAAGAAACAGGTTTTTAACACTATGCCTAAATGTAATTATATTTGTGTTTTATTTATGGCTGCCTCATGACCGCTACCATTAATGTCAAGCCAGTGTTGAAGAACTAGTGCGGCACCGTTGCCTCATGTCTTCTGTGATATGTACTTGGATTGAAATGACTTCACAAACATAGATTTTGTGTGTAGATCATCTTTGCTGAGGAGTCAAAAAACTGAAATTGATTTTTTTTGGACTACCATCTATTACTTTTTTTTTTTTACTTATGTCAGAAAAACATCCGTTAATGCTAATGAGGCTAAAAAAGGTTACAAAACTATTTCTAAAGAGTGTTAACCTCCCATGGAGATGCCATCCAACAAATATCTCGCGAAGAACAGGGTATGCAACGTTCTTGGAGATCTCAAAGAACAGCAGGGTAATAACAGAATCTGTAGGCCTCTCCTGCACTGACTAATGTCAGTATTCGTGACTCCAAAATCAGGCAAACACTGGACAAGAATAGTGCGAACGGGAGGATGGCAGGAAGGAAGCCTCTGCTCTCCAAGAAGAACATTGCTGCCTGTTTAAAGCTTCCTAAAGACCACCTAGATGAGGCAGAAGACCACTGAAACAATATTCTGTGGACTGATAATACAAAAATAACACTTAATGGCTCAAATGATTTTCCCTGATTGTAGTCTGGTTGCTGTGACCTCAACCAAGTAGAGTGTGTCATTTTCTATGTCACTTCCAAAGCCAAAAACAGCTAACAGTGTTAAAAAGTTGCTGTGTGTTTGGGTTGGCTCTCATACTACAGGCTAAAATGGGCTGTGTCAAATGGGCTGGCCCATCAACATTTTTTCATGCCCAGTATGCTTGAACTTCAGAGTGTAGGATAAGTTTCATTTCGTAGTGAGTTGTTGCATGCATGCAATGGTAGTTGGGTGGGTTATATGAATTCTGCATTCTCATAACTGTATATCTGTATCACTATGAGGCAGAGGCTCTGGAATAGGTATAGTGACAATTGTAGCCTAGTGTTTTAAAATAGCAAGTTGTAACTTCCCTAAAAATTCTATTTGCCTATGCCATTGCTAGAGAGCTCTGTGATAAAACTTCACTGCCTCATGGAAGTAAATGCATGTTTATCACACATCAGTGCTGTAGCTGTCATTTGTTTCTGCATTATTTTGTGCAAAAAATGGAAAAGATTCCAAAATCATTCTCCAATAAGAATTAATGTTCTATAGCTCTACATCACCCTTCCTAGCCTGATTCCCTGGGTCCAGGCAGAGTGCAAGTGGACATTGCCAGCACAGAGGAGAACACTGTGATAATCATCTCAGCTGCTGCTCCAAACCATAATGGCAGCGAGTAGCAGCCTCTGAATTTCTTTCTCCAATAACCCCTTAGCCATGATTGTTGTTGTTCTAGATGATCATGAATAGCTCCCAGAGAGTTATTTTCACTCTCTCATTGGCTACTGCTCATCACTCTATATAGTACTTGTTATAGAGGCTCTCACATGGTTTTGTCTTAAAAAGCAACTTGGTGTGCCGCATTGCAGTGCATAATGACTTTTGTGTTTCAATTGTGTTTCAATGGTGTGATACTGTGAGTGTGGAATTTTGTGGTAAAGATAGACTAAACGGTTTGTTGCATATTTGATTCTGGAATTTTGTAAATGTTATGTAAGGATTTAAAGCCAAAATAAAATTAGAAAACCAAACCTTGTCGGACAACCCGATCTCACGACTTTTCGTGCAGCCATCACAAAATACAATTAAATCAAATTACATGCTGCAATCACGATTTAGGGCTTTTTTTTGTGTTCGGACAACGCTTCACTTTTTCGTGCTAGGACAACGCTTCACTACCCTGTATTTTAATACACAGTGTGTAACACCGCCAGTATCTGTACTAACAGGTGACTGTTAGGGTTAGGTTTAGGGTTAAGGTTAGGGTTAAAGTTAGGTTTAGGGTTAGGTTTAGGGACTTTCCCTGTCTCATGGCATTTCAACCTGTTTTAACTGCTTTGCAAACAAAAACGATAAGGAATCAACTATTTATTTCTCTCCTACTGTCCCTCAGTCAAGCGTTGTCCTAGCACTAAAAAAACCCTAAATCGTGATCGCAGCATGTATTTTGATTAAATTGTATTTTGTGATGGCTGCACGAAAACTCGTGAGACCGGGCTCTGTCAGAATAATGGCAAAACCAGTTGTAGCGATGTTTTATAGATGATTTGTTTAAAACTAGGTAAAAAGCATCTAAATACCATTATAAAGGAGCCCAAAAATGATCACGATTAGCCTTCCACCCAGACATGTATTGCATGTTGGTTATTAGTATATGTGGTTATTGAGATATCAAAATGTGTCAGTTTTATCCACCCCTACAGATGAAATTTCTCAAAATTTGGCATGTACTCAAAGAATGTGGAAGTGACCCAGGGTGTGAAATTTCATTAATTTTGAGTCTTCTCATCACAGGATATTGGCACAGACATGTATTAGCTGCTTAATTTTGAACCTGCATGTAGACTGCCATTTTGTTGAGGGAGCCAAATGGAGCTTTAGGAGTTGTGAGCAACTTTAGAAAAGTGTAAGCATGCATACTTTAAAAAACATTTTTTTCAGGTATCAGTTACAGGTTCAAAGTCTGAACCTTTACCTCACAAGACGTAAAGGCCAGTGAAGCCAGTGAAGCCCTTGATTTGTGAACTGATGTTATTCACTAGGTGGCGCTACTCCACAAATTAGCTCTAATGAGCTAGGGTCATGCACCTCCTAGAAGCTAACTTGCCATAACCACATTTAATAATTTTTGGTGAAATGGTTGTCTAACTATCTCCCGGAAAGAGCTTTGTGCCTAACCCACTTCAGGGGGCACTAACAGAAAGGAACACACCCACTTAGTGACACAAACCTCTTATTAATTATCAGCCATCTGGGACTACAATCATGCCAAGTTTCATGAGGATTGGTGAAGTCTAAGTATATAAAATGTTGACCAAAAAAAAAGGAAGAAAAAACCTTTGCAAGCACTATGTGACCACATTCACAGACTCCTTAGGTGATATCACCCAACATTAATCCAAAGGAGAAGAAGTGGCAGTTTTTTCAAGGAGGGGTTGATTTTTTGTCATTATTTATTCCTTGGGGATAGCATCCCCCATAGCCCCCCTCGATTTGAGCCCTGGTGTTGTAGTTGACTCTTGCCCAAGCCCATGAGAAAGGCAAAGCACTTGAGTCAGACTCAACATGTGAAGCTAAAGGCCTTGTTATGAAGAACTGTGAAGAACACTTTGTGAGAGATGTTTGCAAAGCACAACACAATGGTGCTTCAGTCCACAGACCACCAAAGAATACAAATTTGGGGATATCATCGCTCGATCCCCCCACTGGGGCTCATTTGAGTGAACTGTTTTCAGTCGATGTTTGGTCTGCAGCACTTTTCTCCATTTTGCAATGGCAAAAGAGGCTATTGTGGCCCTCCGAGCTTTGGTTCCCACTGTGAGAACTGCGTAATGCACGTAATGCGCCCCGTTCCTGAAAGTCTGTTCAAGCATCCACCTGCTCTGATGTAAGCCGATACTTTCCAGAAGCTTTGAGCAGTCATTCTTACTGACTCAGGGCCAGAGGCACTGACAGTCCAGAAAAGAAGGTGAGTGGATTTATGAATTCTCTACAGCTCAGAATGAATTATATTTTTGAACAAACTAATGATATCATGAGTGCTGGCTGTAATTTACACACATTTTGCTGACTTCATATTCTATATGACAGCAAGAATAAACAGATTGAATTAAGGGCTGAAGCTAATGGTAAAGTCCAGCATTACAGAAATAAAAAGCTAGTGACTGTGTAAAAAGAACTGGGCTAGTGAAATGTAACCAAATCTCACATTACCTACCAGGGTTAGGCCTATATTGGCCAGGCTTTCTGAAAACTACATAATATTTTTGGGTGTCTCCTTCCATAATTAGCTATAAATCTTTGTTTCTGGGTGTTGTGTGACCATGACTGAGGAAAATGCAAAATCAAATATGCAGACATATAATAAGGAAGCGATAACTTGCCCAACAGTGTAGCTGACTGAGTCTGGTTCTTGGATATAATACACTCTCCAGGTGTTTCAGAAAGCCCCCACCTTACCCCACACCCTGACTCCCCTTCCCCGTTTGTGACATCTGGACATATGTGAAAAATGATGTATCAATAGCGCCCATGAATGCATGGCTCTATTTATTGAAGGAGAAGGCACAATAGGGGTGTTGTTGAAACACTGCTCCAAACTTGACCACGCCGGCCCCAAATGAATGAGGACCTATTCACAATGTGTTTGTCCTGGCCAGAGCCCCCATTTCTCTCATCCATCAACCAGCTTAAGTTTGTCACATAGCTGTGTCCTCTTCAAAATTAAATACGGGGTGAAACAGCCAAATATCATTCTGCTATGTATGTCCAGGACGCTAATTTTGCTTAAGCAGTACTCTGCTCACAGTTTATTAAAATCTCACTGCTTTCCCTCTCAAAATAATCATATCAAATGTCCTAATTAACCAAGTCTAATAACCATAACAAACTGTACTTGGTATTTATTTTTAACAGCTTTAACAAATTAATCTGTATTTCTAAAATACTCCAATGTCCGAAGATCTGAAACAGTCTTTACATTTATTCATTCAGTTTCTAAATTCATAAAGGGTTTTGTATGACTATGAGTATTTTCATAGACTGGAATAGCCATAATCTAACTTGCCACAGATACACTTAAACACACCATTGACTAGTCATGACTAGCATTAAAATAGCATGGACAAGCATGAAAAATCACTACAATAAAATAGCCTGGAATAATAACTACCATAAAATAGCCTGGAATATCACCGAATAGCTTTAACAACCAGAGTAACATAGGCTAGCTGGGATTATTCAAAGACCTATCAGAACTAGCCATAGAGTAGCTTAAACTAGCTATAGACACGTGATTACAAGACAATAAATAGCTTGAACCAGTTAACTAGCATGGGCTAGACATAGACTGCCCTGGATACAGCCATAGGATCGACTGCACTTCATACTGACTTGTATGTCACAAACGTGAAAGTGCGAGTAAAGGTTCTGAGTAACAGCTACTGTTGACAGACTAGCCTGGTCTCTCTAGCCTCTACTTTTCCTAGACTTACCTGGACTAACACTACATTAGCCTGAACTACTCATAGACTAGTCTGGACTGCCTCTACACTAGCCTGGACTAACTGTAGAGAAAAACGTTAAATACGAAAACAATAAAATATTCCTTTATGCGTATTGCAAGAAGTCGTCCATAACCTACATCAATTTAGAGAGAAATATAGATCAGGAAAACCCATTTCCCCCGTGATGTAAATGGCCGTCCAGGGACAGAGCAGGAAAGACCAACAGCAGTTAAAGTCAAACTGTGATGGCCATTAACAAACCAAAGTACGTGACCTATAGCCCTCAGACCAGACGCAACCAAGGAATGCTGAGACAACCATGTCGACGTTAACGTTTTTCTTTAACATCAGTGCTCAGCAAAGTTGCTGCCTCGGCAGCTGCTCCCAGAATAGAGCTCAGAGGTCTGCCTAATGCCTTTGCGGCAAATCGTGATAGATTTCATTAAAAAGTTTACTGGAGTGACACAGGAAAACCGGCAAACTTCAACAGTTTCAGCCACTGCATAAATCAGGATTGTTGTTCTGTCCAAAAGGCAGACAATTTATGAATCCCTGAGTTCAGGCCAAGTCATTTTGGCAGTCTGATCCAATATAGCAAATAAACTGAAGTCTTCAGGTCCAAGGCAAGTTAATTTATTCCCGTCAAAAAGTATAATTGTAAGGTTCTTTTAGAGGGAGATGTAAAACACCTTGGGGTCTGATATACGGCTGTTTTACACTTTCAGTGCACGTTATTCAGACCAAAATATCTCAGTAGGAAGCTTCAGTATCATTGATGATGTACTAAAGTGGACACATAGCACTACATAAACAGCAAATAACATTCTCTTGTAATTATGTGGGCAATAATTTCATGTCATCTTTGCATAAGTTGGGAACCAGCCAACAAAAGTCTGTAAATGCAGTTGACAAGATTATTTTTTTCAGACTTCTGGCAGCTGGAATATCATGAAGGGACCTGAACATATAACCTTGAGATTTGACACCATCTTAAATTTCTGTGCTTCAATAATATGTAAAATATGTGAACTATGATGACTGGTATTTGACTCCTAATCTTAGTTCGGCACTGAATGTGCAGTGTAGTCCAGGGTGATGTGGAAGCATCCCAAGCAACCCGTTAAAATAATCTAAAATTACAAAATAAACTACTCTTGCAACCCTGCAGTTCAGGAATCCTGAAGCCCATTTAAATGGAAACTGAAAGTGGTTGGCCAAACCACTAGACCCACTTTTAATTAAAAGTGTGTTTTTCTCTCGTACATGCTTAGGTTCAGGTCGTATTTAATGGAGGTTACATTTAATGATCATTTTGTCAAAATTGAACTCAGTAGGTCTCATTTCATTTGTGTTTCTTAAGCATACTTCAAGTTAAAAAAGACTCATAGTTCTCTCTCAAGGCATGGTTTGTATGGACATATTAGTGTTAGCTTACTCAGACTCAAGTAATGAACCAATGTGTCTATAATATAATACACATGCATTGATCCTTTTCCAATTTTCTCCTCAATTTTCTTCTCCTTTTTACTCAATACGAATTCCCATATACTTGGTCTCTCAGGTCTCTCTGACACTTCCATGCTGGTAGGGTGAAGGTGAGCACCTTAGTATGACTGTGAAGCACAACAGCATAATTTCAAACTGTCTCCAACACAACATTACTGGACATCCTGAGAGATTAAGGATAATTATTCTGTCCCGTATGTCTGTATCTTGGCCCAGAACCAAACTCACAACCTCCTAATGAATGGGCCAGACGACTGTGTCGTTCGGTAGCTCTTCATTGTTACTTTATTTTTATCATTAGAAGCTCATACACTTTGCTACCATTGAGTTATTATTGCCACCTGACTTCTGTATGTGAAGTATGTATGTAGCCTGAATTCTTTTTTGTTGTTGTTTCAGAAATCACGAAGAACAGGTAAAAATGTAATGACAACTTTTTTCTCTAAAATAAGAGTTATTTTTTATCATAATTAAATCACAGGAATATACTCCTCTCCTCTTGGGTGCAGATGGGTCCAGGGACGGGGACATCCCCCCTTCAGACCTTGATCCGTCCCCCCCACTTACAGGTCAATAAAACAAAAACAAAAAAACAAAAAAAACATGCATCTGCCATTGTAAGTTACTTACTTACTTATTTACCCTTAAATATACTAAGGCGCTTATACTTGGCAGCGCCACCTGTAGCATGGAGATGAAAAAAAAAAGAATGAACAGTAGACTGTTACAACTTGTAACTGTTTACGGTTCATTCGTTTATTTTATCTCCACGCCACAGGTGGCGCTGGCGAGTATAAGCGCCTTAGTATAGTTAAGGGCTGAAGATATAGGCCAAACAAGGTTGGGTTAATGTGTTACTGCTGAAGGCTGGTTCTGAATAGAGCTAAAAGTATTGAAACCCGCATGTGGAAGTGTTGCATTCTTAATGCATGTGAGTGTTATGGTTTCTTTCTATGCCCGCTGTGGCTAAATATATATATTCATCAGGTTATGTTCTGTTGTGGTTAATATATTGTGCCATGCGTTAATATATACCCTCCTGCAGTGTGTTGGGGGCGGGTTTCTTTTCTTGGATGCACGCACGCATCAACCCATCCATCCCCATCAAAACCCCCGCACCACCACCCCCGCCGATGCCTCCCCCCCACATTAAAAATGCTTCCGGCGCCCTGTCCTAATCACAAACACATCTGTGGTATGAATAGAAAGTTCCTCTCTCCACAGAAAGTCTTGATTTATTTCAATAAGCTATGCACAAGAAATAATTACAAGAAAAAAGACGACACGTTTTAGCCATTGCTGTCAATAACTATGACTTCTCAGGGTTAAATATGAGTGCTGTCAGCTACAAGTAGGACTTCATCCAAAATAACCTTCTGAGGTATGAAGTCTGATGCTCCAGGATTGAAACCAACATCAAATTAAATTTAAATACCAAGACACACTGGGGCGCAGAGGTAGTGGTGTGGAATTCACTGTGAAGCGGTAAGAGAGTCGTTTCCAAACTCGCCATCCTCCAGCACAGCCATTTTCGGTTCAGTGTTTATGGAAACAGATAGATTTGCAATAGATCAGTGCTTTTTGCCAGCCAAAGTGCTAGAGTGTGTCTGAGGTTAGCTTCTGTCTTGTTAGCAATGCTAGCATGAAATAAGGAAAACCTCAGCATGGATTCCAGCTACAGCTTGTTCTCTGGAGCAGCTGTGCCTGAACCTAAGGTCACTATGCACAATGCCAAGCCTCAGCTATGAGGGGGTATATAGCCCCCTCACACTGGGCTGTTGGGTGGTGGAACTAGACTGATGGCGCTCCATCTTGGGGACGAGCTGGAATGGCGTTTGTGATTCAGAACTAATCTTTCAACATAAGTGCCTGACTGGCTGAGTGCAATCAGATCTTTGCATCTTGTGTAAAGAGTAGTGGAAAATAGTGGAGGCTGTTATTTCAGTAAAAGGGGCAAACTTCATATTAATATCCTTGAATCAAAAAGAAAGAGGAGCAGGGATCTCAAACTTTAGGACACATTTTTTTGGGGTATTTCACTGAACAGTACATTGACTGTAAACACATTCCACAAAATTTTAATGTAAGGTTATTTAATTGTGTTATTTTGTTCTCTAAACAGAACATTGTGCAGTTGTCTCATACTGGCATTTTAAATGCCCTTCTGGCATGTCAAGAAAAGCAATACATTTATACATTTTCCATAAGGAACTGCAGCGATCTCCAAACCTGATGATTTGGTCTCTAACTCCAGAGGTTAACTGGCCTTGGATACATTGGTATGCCAGAGCCAAACTTCTGGGTTTGGCCGTAATAATTTAAACACAGGTTACAGAGGGGAGCTAATAAGTTCCAAATGGGCGTCCTGCAACTTTTCATTTTTGCAATGTTTACACAGCTTTGCCGGTCTTGAGTAACGAGGCTGTGGCTCAACATGGTCTAAGGCGCATGCCTTCCCAACTGTCACTGAAAAGAAGCCGCTTCATGCTGAATGCGCTCCCTGATGTGTCCATAACTTGCTTCCATAGGGCCTTTTTTTTTTACAGCCTTTATGCTGCCACTGCAGTAGCAAAACTGAACCCAGTTACTGCATGAACTTTCTATGTTTATGTTACTTCTATGAGATGCACTGTAGTAGCATCTGAAAGCAGCCATTGTTCTACAGGTGTTTAAGATTTAGATTTTCACTGACAAGTAATTTGTCTTGATACAAAAAGAAATATATCAAAATATGATTTTGCAATTTTACCACAAACACACCTCACAGTAGATTGCAAGCTGCCTATTCAGTAAATCATCACTGTCATAACAAAACATCTCTGAAACAGAATCTTGGGGGGGAAAAAAAGGAAAAATGTTAACAAGAACATTACATTACTTGGATCATTTCTATTGGTTTTAGCAGCAAAAATATACAGTTTTGTAGTTTAAAACCTTCTAGTTCTATAACCCTCAACAGTCCATAGAAATGAATGCCTAGATTCATATCTGAAGCTTGTTTGGTTTTGTCAGGAAAAATACTTCATTCTTCAATATGCAGGGAGGTTATTTGGGTTCTTTGGGACGATGCCATAGAAGGACAACTTTTGGTTCTCCTAAGAACCTTGGTGAGAAATGTAAGGGTGAAGAACCTTCCTAAAGGTTCAGTTAAAACATCTTTCTGAGAATGCATTCAAGCCCACGATCTTATTTTTGGGGTCATGCCATATAAGGACCAGTTTTGGTTCCACAAAGAACCTTACTTGGGATGTTTGAGGATGAAGAACCTTTTTAAAGGTTGAATCGAAAGGTTTTTCAGAAACCATATTCAAGCCAACTATTTCAGAACCCTTTTAAGGAGTGTATACAAGTCTCTAACTCAGTTCTGGGGGTCTTAGACCATCATTATTGACCCCAGCACCTGGGTGTTGAATCCTACTCTCTAAAGTGAGTAGGCATTAGAAGTGGGTAAGCAGTGAAAGAGCTGGTCCCACCGGCTGATTTGTGGTGTTCATTGGTCATGCTCTGCGGCTCACCGTACGAGCATTAAAAAGTGCAGGCCTTTGCAGTCTCACTGTTTTGATCTTGAGGTTGACTTGGCTAAAGCCCGCTGCCCAGGCTGGTTGTGTTGGGGACTTCTACGCGCCAACCTAAATATTCACACTCTGAAACTGTACCCATACTCTGCCATCTATACCCACTCTGCTCGCAACGTCAAAGCAATTTTTTTTTTAAACATTATTTTGACTTCCTGACAGCACCGGACAATCGGTCAGTTCATTGGCGAGTTGGAGTTCGGTGGTGTTATTTTGAGCTGTTCATCTTCAGAATGACATATTAACTAAAAGCATGGCCGGGACCTTGTATTTATACGCACATGAGAAAATGTTATTACAGATGCAAGCCAACTTTATGAGAAGTTCACCGTCACTCATTCCGAGTGATGGACATTCATCAGAAACTCCATACATCAAGTCCTTGGCTAGAATAAAGAACATGCACTCAACTGAAACTTGTCCCAGAATTCATTTGTCCCTTGCAGTCTGAAATTGTGGTGCAGAAATAAAGCAGACTTCAGGAGCAAATATCAGACGTTGCAGGCTTCATTATGAACGTATGGTAATGTTTACCATTGCATTTAATGAACTGAACAAAACTGGCTTTTATTCTTTGTGCTCTTTTTTGTTTTATTCTTTATTCAGTTATTGCCAGTGCTAAAGTAATTGTATATAAGCTATTTGTACACTATCATTCTATTGTACACTATCATTCACATTGTCTTTGAAGCAAAAGAGGAAGTATTTGTTATTGGCTGTTGTTACAGATCATAAGTTAATTGGGTACATTAATAATTATATGTGTAATTAAGCCAAAAATGAAGTGCAATACCTCTTCAAAGGGTTTTAGCAATACTGTGCCATTTATAAAAACAGAAGAGAAAACTTATGTACTGAACTATACAGCTTGTTTTCACCACAGTAGGCCTTCCCACAGATGAAAGACTGGTTTATTTCTTGCACATGAGTTTTAAAATGTTTTAATTTTTCAGTTCTTAAAACTGACCATGAAAGAGACCAAAATATGAAAATAGACCACATTGGCTTTAAATACTTTTGTATTAGTATAGATTAGAAATTACTTCTCTGTCAAATTACTTGTATACTTGTATATGATTTTGTATGCATTGCCCTACTTTTGCTGAGCTCACTATACATCATGAGAAAAAAAACTAATACTTTCTAAAAAAAAATGTTATTTCATGTTATTAACAAATTCTTGTGAATTTGACTATAAACCGGGTAACTAAGTGGTTTTCAGTTGATGTGCGTCACATAATGAGACTCCCACTAGTCCAGTACAAGGCTAGTGCTAAGCTTAACCCTGAACATTTTCACCACTGAGGAGACTGTTCTGTTTGATCATCCCTCAAAAGAGGACGTCTTCTCTAGAATCCGCAACTATTGTGGGCCTATATAAGTGCCCTTAGAGTCTCAGAGGTTAAAATGAAATATGCAACATAGATGCACAAATGCCACAATTTAGGACACATATTATCTTAAGTGGTACTGCTTTGCTGTCACCATGATAGCACAGCAATTCTTTTGGCCCAGGGCCAGTGGGAATTAGGCGGGGCTTGGGGAGCCCGGCGCTAAGCTGTGTTCCCAGGAAGACCAGGCCACCCTGTCTGCCTTTGAGGATGTGGTTTAGGCCTGTGGCTGTGGAGCATGATGCAACCATGCCTGTCCACACCTTCTCTGTGCAGCGAGGTCAGGCCCAGAGTCATGAGAACGTGCCGAGTGTTGACCTAAGGCACCATCTGAATTAGAAACCTCTGCCGCCCTGAAAGGAGGGGAAGTTACATTCAACATGTTACGATAACAGTGTGAATCACCACTGTTTCCACTGGAGCAATAACAATGGGATGCATGTGTCTTAGAGGCTGTAAAGTGCATTTTCTGAAAGTGATGGGAAAACATCAAACAGGGCTTTTATGTAATGTGGATGAAAGCCTTGATTAGCCTAATTCATAGGTGTGTGCAGTTGAGTGCAAAACATTGCATAAGTAAGTATGACATTTTCATTTTTTAACATATTAGGGAGACAAAAAGTCAAATAAATGTGGTCCGTGCAAAAGTTATGGCACATTTAATGTAATTTTTTCCAATATGGTAAACTCAGCAAATAAATATCAGTCAAACATTTGGAGTTTTTGTCAAAATTTTCCATTCAAGTTTTACTTTACACAATGTAGATCTTATAAACTATTTTTCTTCAGTATTTCTTGCATTTTTTGGAACAGAAAGAAGTCATTAGCCCTCTAAAAACCCAGGTTTATAAAACCCTAAGGCTTATTACCGCTCATCAGTGACAACGTGGACTACAGTGTAAAGGTAAAGGTTTCACATGAAAAATAAAATGTGGCCTCAAGACTGGTGCTACTAAATAGATCGAATACAATAAATAACTATAGTAGGATATCAAAATATGTCGTGCATGCAGTATGGAGATATATATATATATATATATATATACATACGACTCCAGATTTTCAGTCGACTAGTTGGTCACAATAGTCAAAATCGTTTGATGACATCATCACACATGCAGTGGGTGTGCAACATTGAGCAACTTTTATTAAAAGTTCTCTGTAACTTTAATAGTTTACACAACAATTAAACAAAACAAAGGGTGATACCTTGAATTTTCTGGTGAATTTAAGTGTCCAGCTGAGAGTGGGAACAGTTTAAGCCGCGGCAGGATGACTCCCTGCAGTACTAGCATTAGCCATGTTAGCTAGCGGATGCCATGCAGAATGCCGGTACTGTCACTGTACTTTAATACCGACTTGCAGGTTGTGCAGGTCATCGTGCTGCTTGTGTGTCTAGAGTGAAGTATCTCACATGTGATGTGTGTCTGTGTTCTCTGCTGCATGTCTCTCGCCTTGCGTGTAGATTCCTCTCGCACCAACGGTACCGCCCCTTTTATGAAGGGACTTGTGTCAGCGTGTCAGCGTCAGCCAATCAGAAGCAGAGACTGCATTGTGTACACAAGCGAGGGCAGAGAGAGGAGAAAAACACACGACTAGTCGACTTCTTTCAGAGGGCGTCGACGCGTGCCTCTGAAGTCAACTAGTCGACTATTTGACTTTTTTGTTAACGCCCTAATAAATATATATATAAAATGAATAAATGTATCAAGTATTGTCACTTTATTAGTTCATTTATTAGTTTATTTATTTGCGATTATTAATTCTTTCTTATTAGTTGTTTTTTTAATGACTGCTGGGAAAATCGGATAATCTGCGATATGCTTTAAAGGGTTAACTATTTAAAGGAAGAACCGCATAAGTCATAACAGTGAGTTGTGGCAGTAGATGCAGAATATTGCAATCATATGGTGAAAAGACAATAAAACCACTGACGTCTTTCGGAGGGGAATTCGTGATTTGTTTTTACAGCAAAATCCACTCAGGGCTGGCCCTGATGCCCACCCTGTCCTGGGAAGGCTCAGAAACGTGGGAAGTGCGGGTCACTGCCGTGCTTTGGAGCTTATCTGTGGGCAGAGGGAGTAGCTCCTCACAGCTCTGCCCTCACAGCTGCCTGCCCTGGTCATTTCCTCCAGGCCAGGATATTACTCACAGCGTCAACACACAGCAGCCAGAGCTCCTCTGCAGCTCCACTCGCTGAGACACCTGTCCAGAGTCGGGGATTCCCTGGGATGGGCACATATGCAGGACATCAAAGGCCCTCCTACTAAAGAAAGAGCAGTTGTGTCCTCAGCAGACACCGTTATTCACACTGTAATCAATTAATCAAAACAAGCATTAAATTGATGTAATTCTAATCTGTCTATTACTTTCATATTAATAAAATATATAAATGGTCTCATGGTGGCGCAGTGGGTTGCACTGTTGCCTCACACCTCCAGGGTGGGGGGTTTGAATCTGGGTCCTGGTCTTGTGTGTGTGGAGGTTGCATGTTCTCCTTGTGGTGGCGTGGAGGGTCTCCGATTTCTCCCACAGGCCAAAGACACGCTTGTCAGGTGAATTGGGGATTCTAAATTGGATGTGTGTGTGTGTGTGTGTGTGTCCTGCGGTGGGCTGGTGTGAGTCCCTGCCTCGCACCCGCTGACCCCATGATAGACTCCGGGTACCCGCTACCCTAGAAAAGATTAAGCCATTACAGAAAATGAATGAATGTTATATGAATGCAGTTACAGGCAAAGGTAAAGCAAAGGAGAAAACAGCATTTATGTGATAAATCTCATTTATGTGCAAACGCATGTAATGTTTTGAACCAAATAAATTCAATTAATGTTTTTTTTAGTGTTCGATCAAGTGCAATCAGTTTTTAGGTTAAAAAGCTAAAAAAAAAGATTACAAGATATCTATATATTTCTGTATAGCTCTAAGTAAACACTGCAGTGTGAAGTTCTAAAGAAACTGACAACATCGAACATTTCTGCTCTATCTCAAATGCCTTTGTAGGTGTGCGTGCGTGTGTGTGTGTATGTGTTTTCAGACATTTTCAGAGCAAAAGTATGTCCTGAAAACAGGCCTAAGTAGAGTTACATATCGTCAGTGTCAGAACAAATCTTTGCATCTCCAAAATCTTTATGGACAATTTCTGTCGGGTCGGTCTGGTTGTCATGAAATAACGGGCAAAGGGCCGAACGTAAAGGGCAGACTCATTTAAAATGATGTCAAATATGATAGACTGACAACAACTGAGCTGCAATATGGAACAGATTATTTGTATGTATAGGCAGTGACGTATCACTTATTTCTCTCAGAACAAAACATTGCACATCCAATGTCTTTTCACATTTTTTAAAAAACTTTTAAAGATTTAAAAGCATCAGCTACTCTTCACAAAATATAACAGCTTCATGATGAATGGCCCAGCAGAAATGACAGGAGTAAAATCTTGTTCCATTAGAATGCATTATAGGGTTCTTTCCCTATACATTACTATACATTGTTATTTAAAGCACCATTAAATGATCATTCAGATGCTAATAGATAATTACAGTAAGATATAATGGATATAGAATGGACTAGATTTAAATATTATAGCTCTTAAAAGTTTGTTCCTTTCTGAAGTGCAACAGTCATGAAGCATAGAGCTTTGTTATTCTCTCTGGATTGATGGCCTTGAGAGAGAGTGAGAGTGTGTGTGTGTGTGTGTGTGTGTGTGTGTGTGTGTGTGTGTGTGTGTGAGAGAGAGAGAGAGAGAGAAAGAGAGAGAGAGAGATGAATGATGCAGATTCCTTCCTTGTATTTTTATTTAATTAGTGGTATTTGTGTTATTTTAAAATT
>JBBPCY010000136.1:10892482-10904216 GCA_037974405.1 Brachyalestes nurse
TTTTCCTTACACTAGGTGCATTTTACATCGTGTGAAGATTTCATCACGAATCGCCCAATAAAAATGGTCCCTGCAGATTTTCTTACAACAGCAGTGAAAAGAAGCGAGCATTCATGCTGGTGGTCAAGAAAGCAGACAGGTATGAGCACACACTCATTGTGGCAGTTGTGGTTACCTGCTGGTTTGGAAACACACTCTCATCATTGAGCTTCTCTAATCCTCTGGTTGCGCGGGGAGGGGGCAGAGACACTCAATCTGCCTCTGTGTTGGCCAGTGGGATTTCCCTCTTTAATTAATTCAGGATTTGTACAGAGAGCAGAGGTCAGATGTGAAGAGAAGCTCAGGATTGATTTTCTCATGTTCGATCTCGGGGCCCGTTGTGCGCCATGTGGAAAAGGCAGCGTGTGTATTTGTGTACCTGTGTGTGTCCCTGATAGTTACTGCTGATAAATCCAAATGAGTGAGCCCGCGGAAGCCGAATGAAAAGCTTTTCACAGAGCAGACCTTTACGCTCTCACAGCGGCACATAGCATCAGATACCCAGTGTGAAGTACAGGGAGAAGGACAGCTTTATTTCTGTTATTTTACACTCATTATCTATATTCAATGCACAGCTGTAAAGAGTTATTTTTAAACTAGCTTTTAATAGCTTTTAATTAAATTTTTTTGCTGTTCAGTGCATTGTTTTCTTACATTTTCTTTCATTTCATTTTCATTTCATATCTGTTTTATGCTATGCAAAAACTTTATTACAGGTTTGCTTGATCTCAGTTATGTTGATTTACATGACTAACAAACAAAAATAAATGACTACTTATATAACTAACAAAAATAAATACATACATAAAGAACAATAATATGACAATATACTCCTACTAAACATATAATAATAATAATAATAATAATAATAATAGTAATAATAATAATAAAAATAGTAATAATGCAATGATGATTATTGTTTTAAAATCATCTTGTTTTAAATATTCTTGTTATTGATATTATTTATGTATGCCTGTACAAATGTTTTTAAGTAACCACCAAACTAATGCTTTGATTCAACTTTCACTGTTAGATTAACTTTACGAGACTAACCTTCAAGGTCCACACAGGGGTGCATGGTGGTGCACATTGGTCTAGGTTCAGTTCCTGGGTGGGGTCCTTCCTGTGTGGAGTTTGTGTGGGTTTCTGCTGGGAGCCACAGTCCAAAGACATGTTGCCCCTAGTTATGCTTGTGTATCTGCTCTAGGATGCCTGTCCAGGGTGTTTCTCTGCCTTTTGCCCTGTGAGCACTGGGATAGGCTCCAGAACCCACTGAGACACTGGCTAGGATAAACTGTTCTGATAATGAATGAATGAAAAGTTCCACACAGAAGTGCGTTCCGTTCCCCGTCTAGGACAGTATAAGAATATGTTCTTTCAAATCCAGCCCTGAGGGCCCAGTTCCTTACACTGTATGAAAATATCCTATATAACATCAAAAAAGTCAATATAAATGTGTAATAAATATAGAATTATTACGATATCTGTTCACAGTTGAATTGAAATTAGTATAAGCATTGGGTTTTATAGTGCTTCACTGTTAGCAACATTGGGCCCGAACATTTTATTGGATCCCTCTGAATTGCTGCTTACACAATTATAGCACTATGGAATTCATGGAAGGCGATGATAACTTAATAAGAGCTCAGGCATTAGCCTATAATTACAAATCTACTGGGCAGACACATACAATGTGTGGCATATTGTTACATCCAGGTATCATTACATCTCGAAGGGGTGTGATATGTGTAATCACAGGTTCACTGCTCCCATCAGCACCAAATGGGAGGTGTCCCAAAGCTTTGCCTCGACACAACTGGCCCAGCAAGTCGCGCTGTAATTACTTCCTGTTTATGTGACCCGTGGTGGCCTTCACTGGCTTCCCTGAAACATCAGACAGAGCGGGCCGCTGGAGGTCGAAGGTCAAAGCTATCACAGACACACGCAAGACAAGGCTGTGTGTAACTGTGGAAACTGAGCTGAGGATCACAGGCTGCACCTTGCGAGGGCCACCCACCCATCCTGCCTGCTGATTTACTCTGACGTGCCTTGTGTTCAATTACACAGGCAAACAGGTGTCGAGGTTACAGTTACAGGACCGTTTACATCATTTTTTAATTAGGGTGAGTTATGGCTCAGTCATAAACGGCTATTCTTTTACAGGGCAGCTAAAGCCTCAGAGGGTCAAGGAACAGGGCCATTGACAAACTGACATTGACAAATCCGATCCGGGGGTCTTTCGGGTTCTCAGGGCTCTCCCCAGGTCTGCTGAGCGGTTCACAGGCTCTCGAGGTCGCCTATTTTTTGAGGGTCCTCAGTGGCTCACATATCCTCCATGTTAATGTGGCCTGTCATCGAGCTCCCCAGTCCAGCCGTGGCCTGTGGAGTTTTTGCCCATGTACTTTGCTTCATAGTCAGCCTTCGCAGTGTTTGGCATGAAAAATCCCTCTCTTCAGCTCTCTAACTCACATTAATCCTAACAGGCTGCAAACAGCAACCCCTCCACAGTGCTTCTATGGATCACCTATTAAGGGAAACGTTCAGAGTTTGGGGGGGCGGAGGAGCGGAGGAAGTGTAATAAAACATGGCAATGCAAATATACACAGCAAGCACATAAAGTTTCCTGAGTGGGCCATGGATGGGGCGGGGTTGTGGGGTGTCGGCACTGCCCACTAAATCACGACCTTCGTTTCTTGGAATTTGCTGGAAAGTGCTGGAGGTGTAGAACTGTGCAAAAGTCTCGGGTCATTTAAAGCCATTTATTTAGGTAGCACGCGTTCCGATGTTTTCTTGAAAAAAAAACAACAACATTAGAATAAACATTAATAAACATTACTACATGATGCTTTGTGTGAAAGTATGTTAGAATAACCATCTGCAGACTCTTCCTGAAGGCAACCCAACATCTTCTTGTAACCATCCAGTACCTGGTTTGGCTAATCCTGCATAAAGTTAAATCAGTCATGTTGTTGGTTAAATGAAAGGACTAGTTCAAAAGAAAAATCATATTTCTACAATTTCTGCCCAATCAGCCAAGACATGATTGGCACTTTGACGAGTCTGCTCCGCCTTCACGAAGAGCTGAATATGGTTTGAGCAGGTTGAGAGATGTTTTAGTGATGTTTTATGGAAACAATGTGGGCGATTCATGTGACCAGTGAGTTCTATTGTTTGTTTGCAACATTAGTCTTGCAGCTGCAGTTCTAAACTAAAGAAGCAACATTTGGACACTTAAAATGTCATTGCTGATTAACTACATCTGGTGGGAGTGGAAAAATGTGAAGATTCAGCTTTTCTCTGAATAAATTCATGTACTTGTTGAGGAGCATCTAGGAGCCAAACCTGCATTTTTCTAACAAGCTCACAAGACATCAATAACTTTACGACTTTTTGGGGTTTTTTTGCATAAAGTCAATGCTTGTGTTACTCTGCACTTACTGAACAGATACATGCTTGGCTGACTTAGGACTTTTGCACAGCACTGTAAAGACTAAGGTTACGTGGGCTTGAAGAATGAAAGTGGCTGATAGTGCCGGCCCTCCGTCTGGGTGGCTTCTCTGTCTGCTCGATCACTCCCAGGCTTCAGGTGTTTTTTTTCCGGGCAGGTCCAATTCGTTCGTTTCCCATGAAGCCTCTGTCATCCTCTGGGCTGATTGATATGCCACCCCTGGCTCGTGCTCTCCAGCCTCTGGAAGCCACAGTGATTCATAGCCAGTGAGAGGGAGTGTTATTGTAGTTCAGAGCACATGGGTATGGTTGGGCTTTAGTCACTAGAGCAGTGGCAGATTTGTAAGCTAAAGACTGAGAATTTATGGAATGAACCAAAACACGCAACACCCCACCCCATCCCCCGCCCTCCCACAAGCCCCAATTTTCTCCTGTTTAATAGCACCTGCTAGTTTGGACTCCTCCTATCAGTGCCACCAATGCTGGGAGGGAGAGGACCAGCACATGCTTACTCCAAGTCACGTGAAGCAGTTTTCTGTCAATAGCATCATGCTGAGTGACAGGGAGGTCATGCTACATACTCAGGCCAGTTGTGTGCCCAGTTGTGCTTCTGCTGAACTCCTGGACATAGATGGATGCAGCATTGCTCGGGGATCGAACGTGCAACCAGGCACTCAGGAGCCAGTAAAGGTCACATTTCAGTTGAAGAAGTCTTGACATCTTCAGTCAGTTGAGCACTGAATAAGGAACATGGTGCATTTCTTCAGAATAAAACTTTCAAAATACCTAAAATGAAATACGACTGCTAAATTGCCCCAATGTGTGACTGTTTCTTTGCCTTTCGCCTTCTGAGCGCTGGGATAGGCTCCAGCACCCCTGTGACTCTGGTTAGTATAAGCAGCTTAGGTAGTGAATGAATGAAAAATAGACTTGCTGATATGGTTTTTAAAACTGTTTGACAGATTGTTGTCTATTACAGTTTCTTTAGAATAAAGACAAGTGGCAAGTCTTTTCAAAATCAGAGAATGAGAAGAAAGGCAGCTCCTTCACATTAATTAAGGTTCAAAGTGCTTAACCGCAACAGACCTCCAATGTTAGTGCAGGCTGTGTGCAGCCCTACAGACAGGTGATGCTGCTGAATTTGGTTTTGTGTATTTTCCCGGTGAAGAACAGGAATGTGTATGGAGCAGCGAGAGAGAGAGATAAGATCAGGGAGAAGGGCTGAAGTGCTGAGAGATGAACAGTGAGGAGATGAAGCTTGAATCAGAGTCATTCAAGCAAGAAAAGCAGAGAGAGAGAGAGAGAGAGTCAGAGAGAGAGAGAAAGAAAGAGAGAGAGGGAGATATTGTGGGGCATCAACTTTAAAAAGCTTTTGACCTAATTATACTTTTAAAATAAAGGTGTTAAAAACTGAATTTCTAGAGTGACACCCTAGACTTTAAAAACCTTTCAAGGGTTATTTTTTTAAAGAGCCACTTTTGCAAAGGTGATATATAAACTTAAAAGAAAACATGTTTCATCATGCCTCACATTATATAAAGGTTTATTAAAAAAGGTTCTTTATTTTTAACGGTTACAGGACACCGATGAAATATTAATCGAAAATTATTTTAAGAAATTGCTTTACCAGCAATGGCATATTCAGGCCACTTTTCAAGAGCACAGTATCCATCCCAGAGATATACAGAAAACCAGCCATTGAGTGCATAATATTTTCTTCTATTTCCTAAATAAAGTAGGATATGAAACTCCAGGACTAGCTACCAATTAGCTACCAGCAGCAGTGGTCTTGGCACAGGTCATGGTTAATCAGATTTCAGTGGGGTCCAACCCTGGTCTCCCAGACATCTGACTGTTTGGAGGTTATTATAGTAAGTAAATCTGAGAAACAGCTGTCATAGCAGCGTGTGTTTCGGGTGCAAAGTCATCTTCCATCTAAATGTTTCCAAAACAGGTTATTTGTCTTTACTGAGGTTAATTGGAGGAAAACACTACAGTGATGTATGTAGTAAGAATGAGAGAGAAAACTTCATATAGTGGGCTTGCCTCTCTCTCTCTCTCTCTCTCTCTAACACCACTACTAAGAAGCGAGTAAACATTTTTACAGCTGAGAACTGCTGCTCGGAAATCCTTGAGATATATAAACCATGGATTACTGTCGAGAAGTATCCTGGAATGCAACTGCCACTTGTGGAACACATTCACACCTGCAGCCTCTGTGAAAGTGTGAGGCATCTATGCTCTCCCACAGTGTACCTCACATGACCCCTAACCACCCTCGCATCACAGAATCATACTGTAAAGAGGCAATGAAAGACAACTTTAAAGCCCCAAAGAGCCCCATAAACTCCCAGGCATGGCCCAGAAGGAATTCGCTGGGGATCTGTATAGACCACATTCAAACAAGTGCAGGTCTGAAATTAAGCAGTACTATATATGTGTCCAAAAATCTGTGGATGTCTCCTCATCCAAGGTTTATTCCCAAGTTATTAAGAGAGTCGTTGTCCTTGCTGCAGTAACAGCCTCTATTCTGGTGGTGCTATTGGAACATAGCTGTGAGGATTTGACTGCATTCATCCACATGAGGTCACTTATTGATGTTGGAAGATTATTTCTGAATCACAAACTCCGCTCAAAATGCTCCAAAAAGTATTGAATGGAACTCCATTACTCCAGAGAATACAAATCCACTGCAGTGCTGGGGGGTTTTGTTGCTTAGCATTAACCAAAGTGACCTTAGGTTCATGAGTGGCTGCTCCGGAGCATCCCATTCTCCGGGTCAGTACCTTTCTGTGGATATTATTTGGAGTTTTTACTCACTCTGTTGCCTTCGGCTCACTCACTAGGAGATCTAACCTGGATTTTGTAAAACTGCTTTGTCACAAATAAATAAAATTGAATATACAGGTTCCTTAATACCCCAGTTTCAGCCATAGGATAAGCTCCCTCATTTCTAACAATTCAACAGGAACCTGTTTTTTGACAGATACCTTCCAGGCTAGATAAAGACTGCTGCAGAACTGGATGCACATATAATAAGGAATCAGACTTTGCTGCGTCACCCACGCTGATTGTGGAACCTGAGCAAAACTAAGCTGTTTTAGGAAGTGAGGGGTGGGATACGGGGCAGAAAGTTGTCAGGTGGCCATGTCTTTACCTGGGAAGAAGGCAGAACTAAAATATTTGTGTTAATCCCAGCTCTTGTGAGTCCCAGATCAGGTTTCCATGCCAACTGAGCAGGCTCTGTTGTAGTTGAGATATCAGAGGCACTGGAGCCAATGTTTAACTGTGCAGCTGCCAAGTAAGTTTGACAGGGAACTTAAGGCAAAATGCTGGGACGTGGCAGATCATTCCATGTATTCCACGAAGATCTACTGTGAAAGAGCGGTGTGGTGCTGATACTCTATGAGGCCCTCACCTATTAAATCCTGAAGCTCTTTACATGGGTTGATACATATTACACAGAGCAATTTTCTGACTGACAAAATATATTAAAACACCCTGATGACACCCAATTCTCTGTTTTATTTCCTGTGCATCCGTTTTCTGGTCTCTGTGCTAGATTCCATTTAGATGTGTGGGTGCCAGCATGCTTTAAGGCTAGGAAAGTGGGGAAGAAGAAGAAGTAAGCTGCAAACCTAAAGAAGGGGAGATGCAGGATAAAATCTGTTAAAAGTGGCAGGCAGCTATGAGAACTTGAGCATGAAATCTGAACCTGACCTGGGAAATGTGCAATATCATGCAATTTTCTTACTGGGCACTAAAACATTATCATTATGTGCATATTCTTATTATGTGCTAGTCTTATCATGTGAGTGACTACTTATGTCAATATTACTTATATACTACTGATCTTTATTACGTGCACTATTTATATAATTAGTAATTCACTTAGCTGTAAGTTATTTTTCTATAGTACTTATACACCAGCAATTGTGTTTATATCATAGTGTATATCCATATTGAGTTTTTATTGGATTTATTTATTATTCAGAAATGAGTCAGACATGGGAAATTATGTCACAACCTGACCTAATACAGCGTGAGCATCCTGGACTCGTTCAATCAACAAACATTTCAAGGTCTACTTGACATAATGGGCAGTTAATTTGTGAACCAATGTTTATCTAAACCAACAGCTGGTGAAAAATCAGAAGAGCATTGAGAAAACTGACATGGACAAAATTCAGACTTGCAAGAAGAAAACTGACAATCTGTTTTTCTTTTTGCGCCAAACCATTCTTTGAGTTGAAAGACATTTCCAGGCTGCTGCAGATGGACATGCTGAAGTGTTCATCTCATTCAAATGAAGCTGTCTTTATACAGGTGGACTATTTATCCAGAAGACCCGTCAAAGGATGCCTGAAAGCCTCTTTCTCCACGTGCAGCTTTAACCCACGCGAATGCCTTGCATCGTTTTCCGGCCTGTGGCTTTTTCTCATGGCTACCTCACACAGACGGCTCGGTTTGTTTGTGCGGGCAGACTGGAGCGTGAAAACATCTCCCTCACAGACTCGGAGTGGAATGCTCATGTAGAGTTCTGTTCTGAATTTACACCCATTTAAAGTGTATTTGTTTGGAGCGGAGTCTGTACTACCCCGGGAGGCTACTCAGTGTGTTTCAAATCAGGCTGCAATATGCCTGCGGTGTATTGTGGCTACCTACAAAAATCCACAGCATAGGATAGGATAGCTTCCACGATACAAATCACTAAGTGCAAACACAGAAAGGAAAACAGAAAAACAACTCGCACATGGAAAATACTAATCTAAAAGTAGAAATAATAACTGCACGGACAGCATTATAGTACATAAAATGACCATAGTAGAATTTGGGAGAATAAGGAGTGATCAGCAGGGTCCAGGCAGAATGTTAGAGTTCAAAATATTGAATGATTTGACCACTTCAACAGATGAAAGAGGACCATTTGAAATTTGTAAATCTTACAAAAGGATTTAAAGACAAAATTGATCACAAACCATATCAGAGGAAATTATGTTGCAGCTCTCTGTAGTGACATCTCATTGCTAATTAGTTTGAAATGGGGGTAGATAGCTTCTTTGTGTCATTATGAATGAGCCCACAATATTTTATTAGGACTGGTCATTCACACAGGCACGTACTGGCTGCTGAATTTTGATTGGTTATATACCAATCAAATATACGTCTTGTGAGCAAATGTAGCTGAGTATGATCATTTCAAAAATTTAGTTTAAGCTGTCCTTGCGAAATTGAAATGTGCCTGTTGCAGTGCCCCCCTATGGATGAAATTTTCCCAACTTTGGCATGCATCCAAAGCATGTGGTAGATATGCTTGTTCCGACATCACAAGATATTGGAGCAGGCATTACTTGATATATGGAAATGTATCAGTTGCAGCACCCTCTATCAAATACAATTTGGCATGCTTTGAAAGAATGTGGTAATGAAGCAGTGAGTCAAATCTTGTGGAGCTTGAACCTTGATGTCCCGAGATATTGGCAAGTGAAATGCGAGCATTATTTGCTAGACAAAACTTTGTGGATTAGTGAAGTCCAAGTATATGAAATCTTCTACAGAAAATTGTTAAAAAACAAGTGAAACACTATATGACCATACTTTGTTGCAGACATGAATACTATAACAAATGGCACAAACAGGACTGCAAAGCATCTGAACAACCAACAACATATGAAAAAGCAATACAGTGTTCCTGATGACACAGCATTTGTGAGTAAAACCTCCCAGATGTTTTTAATATGTTGTAAACTATAGCCTAGTATTTGAAAATTATTTCTCAGATTGTGTGGGATGGACTCATCATTACTTAATGAAAGAATTGGGTGTCAGTGCAATTTAGTGGTCCACCCATTATTAGGATCTCAGGGTCGTAATTTTGTTGTGGTGTCTTCCCACAACTTCATAGTTTTCTTCCCACTGGTTCATCTTTGTCTGAAATTCCACTTATTGGCATATGCTATTCTACTTTGCAACTCTTTGTTTTGGACCCTGGGCTTTAAAAAAAATTTTGTGCCTCATATTTGGTTTTTGTCTTTCTGTCTTGCCATGTGTTTACATTCTTTCACATCTGCTTGCTTTGTGAACTGTTTGTAGGCATTTCTGTTTTGTGTTTTATATAAGGTATTTGGTTTTTCTTTTTCTTTTTTTTTTTTCTTTTTTGAGGAGCGCCAACCATCATGGTCCTTGAGCTTCCTGTGATAAATGCTGTCATCATGAAGCAGAAGAAAGAAAACCATAAGAAAACTGATAAAAGATGACCTTTTCCTAAAGTAACTTATTACTGAAGCTACAAAAGTCATTACAAAGGGAGACAGAAGGTAGTAATTACAAAAGTATCTTCAAAAAGAATAAAACCTGATGGTTGGTTGCATTTTCCTGAGACTGGGGCATGAGATAACACGACTGCACTTTTAACATAGAGTGCTCGTGTTGTCAATCTCCACATTGCCTTCCATATTCAGGTCTCAAGATGATCCGTCAAGAGCTCACTTAAACTGCTGTACTCCGCTATAAAAATGTCACGTTAACTCCTAACGCATGTGAACCAGTCGACCCCCAGAGGTTAGCTGGAAACCTAGCGTCTTTGTGCAGGCTAATCATTCCTACCTACAAAACAACCCACTCATTTTTCAAGTGACAAGTTGTACATACCTACTTGACAGTGACCACCTTGGAAGGTCTGAATTTTTTCTCTTCAAAAACCCACTTGTTGATGGGTGGATATTCATATGAATGCAAAAGGCGGGCCTAGTTTGTCATGTTATGTACCAGAAAATTGTCCCTCAACATGTAGTAACATAACCCATGGTATTACGCATAGGCCATATACAATGTTTCAAACTCAAGTAGATACTCAAGACACATCTGATTGTGGCATTTAGTAGTTTCTATGTATGGACACATCTCTTCAGAGCCTAGTGTCTTTTAAAACAGTTGGAAAATGGCTTAACCAAAGCCAAAATGCATTGGTCAGCTTCTGCCTTTACACTTTGTTGACTAAACAGGGTCATGTCATCCCACAACTGAAAAGGGGGTAAACCCTCAGGCTGTGTTTGGCTTTGCCTGCTGCTGCAGTGGAACCTGGAACCGACCTGCATGAGGGCAACAGATATACCCCCTGTGCCTGACATCTCTCAAGCCTCCCTCACGACAAATCACTCATGTTTGATGATGTGCCTGCAGGCCCAAAACAGACTGGGCCGATTGGAATCCCATAGACAAGAGATACAAAAGAGGAGGCCACCCCTAATGGTTAACAAAAGAGGAGTAAAGGAAGCTGCAGGAGCAACCCCAAACAGGCTATCCCGCTAACCGTGGCCCGAGGATGTTACTGAAGATGTTTTCAGCGTCCTGGGTGGCTTAGGATGGAGTAAAACGGCAGTGGCGAAAGGAGTGTCATGAGGGAATGTGCTGATGTATGAAAACAAGGCCCGAAGCAATAGCTGCTGAGCTGTCCCGGCCAGAGGAAATGCATTAGCCTCTCAGTCTGAGCTGAAAAAAGAGGCGCATTGGAAGTGCCTGCCACAGTCGATCAATATCCTAGACCACCCATATCATTTACCTGACTTTGTGTGGACTGTGCATGAAGCCCTAGCGTTCATGCTTTATGGGGTTCTTGCCTTGCAGAAGCCCCAAAGGATGCTGTTAAGAATGTGTTTTGCTCATTAAAGTCAAAATAACAATGGTCCGTTTTTTTCCCCCAATGCAGCTTAGTGTTCGTCGAAACCACATTTCCCACAATTCATCACTTGCTTCCTCGGCTCGTGATAATGATGTGGGTGCTGTGTCGGGAAAACCTCTTAAATTGAGTGGATGACCAAGAATGTTCACCACAACTGTGTTTTCCAGAAAGTTCTCCAGAATGCTACCTAGAAGAATTCAGTTTATATCTACAACAACTGGACAGTATGAGACTGTGACAGTGTGTTAAGCTAAAGAAATGCAAATACTGTGAGATAAGTTGAGCCTGGGCAATTTGCTCTCAGCCATGTCAGGGGGCCCATTAGGATGGACACCTTGTAGTCAAAACACAGGTGACCCTATAGACCCTATTTTCAAGCAATAGTGCCTGAGGGTGCTGTCACAGAACGTGAAGTGAAGGGCTCCATGTGGGACATAGATAATGACCCCAAAACATATCATTTTCATTCTTCAGACCACCTACACGTCATCACACACACACACACACACACACACACACACACACACACACACACACACACATATATATATATATATATATATATAT